>PVHX01003748.1:49680-137824 GCA_004024805.1 Geosciurus inauris | reverse complement strand
AACTTTTTTTAATATATATATATTTTTAAGTTGTTGATGGACCTTTATTTTTTTCATTTATTTATATGTGGTGCTGAGAATCGAAGCCAGTGCCTCACACATGCTAGGCAAGTGCTCTACCACTGAGCTACAGCCCCAGCCCTTATTTCCCTCTTTAGATTTGCTCTCTGTCCTCCTCCACCTCCTCAGTGCCCCAGGAGTCAGGCCTGCAGAGGCTACATCAACAGATTTCTTTTGCCATCTGGTTGAGGTTGAGGTCAGCCCAGTAGAGGACAGAGGGGAGAGGGTGTTTCAAGGTATTTATTCCCCTGGCTCCTTCTCTGTGGGCCACCTCGAGCTGGTTTTATCCATCCTTCTCCACGTGACTCTTCCTCTGATTCTATTAAGAGCACACTCTCCTTGATCCTTCAGGCCTTCAGGGGTAGTAATAGCCTCTCTTACTAGTCCCAAGTACTGCACTACTTTTTGCAAATCGTCCCCATTAAATTCTCCTTGAAATTCTCCTAGTGAGTATGCCATATGAGGATACAGAGAGAAAATGGGCACAGTCCTTTGGAGAAGTATTCATCAGCAATTTCACTTCTCTGTATCCACCCCAGAGACTCACTTGCATACATGTACAAAGGGCAAGCACATGGGTATTTGCAACACCCTTGTTTGCAATAATAAAAAGTTAGAAATAATATAATTGCCTTCAACTAGGGAAATAGTTAAATCAACTTTAGTACATCCATTGTATGGTGTGCTGTGAAGTTATTTTTAAAAGGAGACATGTCTATTTGTAACATTAACCTCCAAAATATGTTTTTGCATGAAGAAACATCAGAGCCATAATAAATAGTATAAAAATGATATCTATTTCCATACTGTTATATATTCCATAAAAGTGTGGGAAATTACACACACCTATAATCCCAGAGGCTTAAGGGGCTGAGATAGGAGGATCACAAGTTCAAGGCCAGCTTCAGCTATTTAGCAAGACCTTAAGTACCTTAATGAGATCTTGTCTCAAAATAAAAAATTAAAAGGGCTGGGGACGTGCCTCAGTGGTAGAGCACCCGTGGGTTCAATCCCTGGTACCAAAAAAAAAAAAGTGTGGAAAACTTTTCACTGCCTCTCCCTGTACAGGAATTATATATCCCCACCCCAGTGAAGACAGGCACGGCCATATTATCTGCTTCAGCCAAGGGCCTATAAGTGAAAGTGACATGAGACTTCCAATCAGAAGCTTTAAGAGGCTCCACTACTCTTTCTTTTCCTTCTGCCACAAGATCAGCAGGTCTCTGCTGCTCTTTAACCTGTGTCCAGAGATTCAGCTGAAGTCAACCTGTAGCAAACATGGGAAGGATCAAGATATAAATCTTTGTTATTATAAACGGCTGAAATTTTAAAGATGTTTGTTATTGCAGCCTAGCCTAATCCTACCATGACCAATACATATGCTGCATAACTGATCCAGTTACTTCTGGGGAGGAGACATGACACGGGGAGTAATGGTTACAGGGGACTTTATGTTTAATATTTTAGTTTTCATGCATCATAATATATTCATGCATCACTGTGTAATAAAAATACATTATTTAAAATGAATACAGCAGGTGTTTTCATACTTAAAATTAAATGCTAAAAAATATCATTCTTAAAATATACACATAAACACCCAACAAATTAATGGTTCTTTCTGCCCAGCTGGCACTCTGAAGAAGGAGACTGGAGGCGGATAGCTCTGTGAACTTTCCAAAGCAAGAGGAAGTACTAGAGCATGACGATGTCTTGCCACCTTCTCTGCAGGTAGAAATCTGCAGAGCCTAGACACACTGTGATATTTATTTCTAGTCCAGCTATTATAAAATTGAAACACAGGGCTGGGGTTGTGGCTCAGTGGTAGAGTGCTCACCTCGCACGTATGAAGCACTGGGTTCGATCCTCAGCATCACATAAAAATAAATAAAATAAAATAAAGGTATTGTGTCCTTCTACAACTAAAAAAATTTTAAAAATTGAAACACAGCTTCAGAATCCCCTTGTTTTGTAACATGAATAATGTCTACTTTTCCAGTGACCTCATTTATATGAGAACAAGAGTAATTGTATGAGCAAACTTTAATTTAGTTAGTCTACGAGAACTTTATTCTCCTTGACACAGCCAACCCTTACCTAGAAAAGTTAGTAAGAGATATAGGAGCTCTGTTTCTGATTACACCTATGGACCACTCTGAGTCAACCCTTATTCCATTAAACTAAAAAGCCAATATTGGTTGGATGGATATCAAAGGCCTCATGCAAATTGATATGTCATAGACAGCTTTGCAATTTCAATTTCTCATCCAAGCCAAATAACAGCCTTCTTGTCTTTGAACTTTACTTTTGAGCAAAATCAAAGTAGCCAGATTCCCTGATCCGTTGCCCAGTACTCAGCTTCATGTGTGTCAGGCAGTTAAGGTGACAACCTCAGAAGTAGCAATGGAAGCCCTGACCTCTCGATCACAGCTATGGTGACTTTGAAACAAAAGTGTTCCCCTAATATATTCAAGTCCAGCTCTTGTCATGAGTTTGCAAGTACCTAATTCCCTGTATTCAATATCTTTCTTCCTATAATGCCTAGAGTGGTTTCTTTTTCTGGACCCTACATATGACCCCAGCTGAGTACAGATAATATTCAGACAGTGTACTCATGGATGAAAATAGGAGGTAGACAGAAAAGCCCAGTAAAATTAGAAAACCATCCCACAAACTCAAATATCTGAATAGTTGGAGTTCTAGGAAGTGGAGATATAGAAAATGAGGAGAAGGAGGAAGGAAATATTCAAATAAATAATTCACAAAAATAACCTGGAACTGAAGAAAATGGACTTTTCAGATTAGGAAGGATCACTGAAGTATCTCCTGAGATGATATGATAGGAAATATACAGTCCCACCTGTATGATCCTCTTGCTGAGGACTGAATTGTACTCTGATCAGGTCTCCAGATCTAAATACTAGTTTTCATAGAACATTTCAGAGATAGTATCACATTCTAAAAAACACCATGAGGCCATGAAGCTTTAACCAATAAATTGCATAAAAAAAGGAATAGTGGGGGCTGGTACAGACCAAGAGACTTAAGTAAATCTAAATGTAGAGCATAGAAGTTGTTCAGTTCATATTTATTTATTTTCTTTTTAATGGTTTATTTTGAGACAGAGTCTTGCTAAGTTTTTTAGGGCTTCATTGAGAGGCTGAGACTAGCCTTGAATTTGCAATCCTCCTCCCTCAGCCTCCTGAGTGGCTAGGATTACAGGTGTGCGCCACCATGCATGGCCTTTGGATCCTGACTTAAATAAGTCAAATAAAAAATCATTTTTGAGATAATCAGATAAAATCGAACCTGGACTATGTAGAGAAATTATTGCTAATTTCCTTTAGTGAGATGATGAAATAGTGGTTACATTTTTTTTTATTTTTTATTTTTTGGTACTAGAGATTGAACTCAGGGGCACTCGA
The DNA here is from genome assembly GCA_004024805.1 of Geosciurus inauris. Classification (NCBI taxonomy): domain Eukaryota; kingdom Metazoa; phylum Chordata; class Mammalia; order Rodentia; family Sciuridae; genus Geosciurus; species Geosciurus inauris. Next base: position 134,339 of record PVHX01003748.1, on the reverse strand, counting down.
CCACTGAGCCACAGCCCCAGCCCTATTTTGTGTTTTATGTAGAGATAGGGTCTCACTGAGTTGCTTAGTGCCTCGCCGTTGCTGAGGCTGGTTTTGAACTCGCGATTCTCCTGTCTCAGCCTCCGAAAGTGCTGGGATTACAGGCTTGCGCCACCGCGCCCTGCTGGTTACATTTTTTTAAAGGTCTTATTGCTTAGCGCTACATACCAATATATTTATAATGCAATATGATATCTGGGATTTGCTGTAAAATGCTGCTGCCTCCCTAAAACTGCATAAGGGATAGAATAGTAAAATAAAACTAGGTGCTGGATACAAAGTGGTTTATTGTATTATATTTTCATGTTTGTTTTAAAATTATCATAACAAAAAGTGAAAGAAAAAAAGTGTTTGAGTCAGCTTTTTCACTGCTGTGACTAAAGGACCCGATCAGAACAATTGCAGGGGAGGAAAAGTGTATTTGGACGCTTACGGTTTCGGAGGTCTCAGCCATGGCCAGCCAGCTCTGTTCCTCGGGGCTCAAGGTAAGGCAGAACATCATGGCGGAGTGTGTGGCAGAGGGAAGCAGCTCACATCATGGTGCTCAAGAAGCAGAGAGCGAGACTCCAGCTCCAGATACAAAATATATACCCCATAGCCATGCCCCCAATTAACCACTTCCTCCAGCCACACCCCACCTGCCTCTAGTTACCACTCAGTTAATCCCATCATGAATTAATTCACTGATTGGGTCCAGGCTGTCACAATGCAATCATTTCTCTTCTGAAACTTCTTGCATTGTCTCACATGTGAGTTTTTAGGGGACACCTCATACCCAAACCATAACAAAAAGCAATCAAGGAGGGAGGAAAGGAGGCAAAAGGAAGGAAAGAAGGAAGGACAGCAATGAGTGTCCCAAAGTCACTAAACATGAGATATTAGAACAACAGGAAACTTGGGGAGAGAAAAAACAGAGTTTTATAAAAAATCAAGAATCAGAAAGGTATCGGATTTTGCAAAAGCAATACAGACACTCGAGGAGCATGAGAATAGTATGTGTACAACAATGAAAACGTGATCTGCCGCCTAGAGCCTTGTATCTAGGCAAAGTATCAACCATGCATGGAGATGGAATAAGAATGCCTTGAGGGCTGGGGTTGTGGCTCAGTGGTAGAGCGCTTGCCTAGTATGTGTGAGGCACTGGGTTTGATTCTCGGCACCACATATAAATACCTAAAATAAAGATACATCTACAACTAATAAAAATATTAAAAAAAAAAGAATGCCTTGAGACTGGTAAGGTTTTAAGAACTTTATCTCACTTATTTTTCCTCAAAATGCCCCACAAAAAATAATAAAATAAAATCAATAATAAAACATATAGGACCCAGGAAACAGGGCATCCAAACAAGAAGGATGATCCACCCCAGGATGATGATGAAGGACTCCAAGGTGACAGTCGAGGCTTAGAGGGCAATCAGGTGGAACTGGAGCAGGTCAGGCAACTCCAAAAAGATTTCTTCAATAAATTGGACCTGACAGAAAATGTAATGAATTTGAACACATCAAGAAGAGATTTAGAGAGTATTTCAGAAGCCTGTAAGTACTTAAAAGAAGGATTTTTGTCTGTCTTGTCAAATTCTGTAACCCCATCTACTAGAACAGCACCATACATAGATGGGGCTTATAAATAAATATTTGTGGAATCAATCAATTAGGGAGACAATATGTGGTATGCAGAATGGCCCCCAAAGATGTTCATGCCCCACTCCTGGGACCTACGAAGGTGTTATGTTACATGTCAAAAGGGACTTTGCAGATCTTAAAATGGAGATTATTCTGGATTATCTGGGTAGGCTCAACCTAATCACATGAATAATCTAATCACATGAACCCTTGGAAACAGAACTTTCTCCAGCTGGAGTGAAAGAGAGGTGCTGGAAGAAGAAGCAGGACAGAAGATGCAGAAGGAGAAGGAGATTCCTGGGCTGCCACCGCTAGAGGGAAAGAGCACAGTGAAAGCATGAGAAAGATCCCAGGCAGCCTCAGTAGAGAAGACCAATGCCTGAGGTGAGTGCCAGAAGGAAAGCTGCTGTGAGACTGGAATTCAATCAACCACCTCCAGGAACCTGGAAGTGGAGTCAACTCTAGAACCTTCAGAAAGGAAGGCTGTCCAGCGGACACCTGGACGTTAAGCAGAGGATTCCAGCTGACTTAATCTTTTTTTTTTTTTTTTAAATAGATGGACACAATGTCTTTATTTTATTGCTTTGTATGTGGTGCTGAGGATCGAACCCAGGGCCTAATGCATGCGAGGCAAGCGCTCTACCGCTGAGCTACAATCCCAGCCCCTGACTCACTCTTTACTAATATGGAACCATTAGATAAGAAATGGGTGCTGGGCATTTGAAAGCCCGGCTTACATCTGTTTGCTTTGACTAAGTCTATTTCTGATCATTAACACTGATTCCTAAGTGTATAAGAGATTTAAAGCTATCCTTTGATTTTTGCTAGTACTACCAACACATGTAGACCTGTGATTATTGTTACCATGTACTATAGATTCTACGTTTTCCTTAAAAAGTTCAAATTTAGTTAATATAAGGACATCTATGTAATTGTGACCCTAACCATTACTGGTTTCTCTGTATGTTAGACGTATTCATATTCTTCAAGTATACAAGTATTTTAAAATGCAAAGCTTAGGAGAACACTTTACCAAGTTTGTGTTCTCCAAACTAAAATTATCTGTAACAATAGTCAGATTTATATAGAAATAACAAATTTTGTATGTATTTATTTGACATTTAATGTTTTATAACTGGATAAAGGTAACCTGTTGTCAGTAAGTTAAAAAAAAATAGGTGCTTAGGTTGGGGGTGTAGCTCAGGAGCACAGTACTTGCCTACTGTGCTCAAGACCCTGGGTTGGATCCCCAGCAACACACACACACACTTGAGTGCGATAGGTAATTTTTTTCTTTAAATATCTTTATTTATTTATATGTGGTGCTGAGGATCGAACCCAGTGCCTCACGCATGCGAGGCAAGTGCTCTACCTCTGAGCTACAATCCCACCCCCAATAGGTAATTTTTTAAGCCACTAAATTTGTAGTGATTTATTACAGCAGCAATAGGAAACTAATACAGTATGGAGTAGTGATGAGAATACACAAAACTGAGCAAAGAAAGAAAAACCTCACTCATCTTTGAGAAAACAAAAAGTTGTACATTAAAGAGAAAAAGCTATCATGGAATACAACTAGGCAAGGCTGTCGATGTTTTCACGGTCACAAAAATGTAAACGCTGAATATTGACTAAAATTATGACACAATTATTCTGGAAGGATGCATGTGGAGGAGGACAGAAAGTGGGCAAGTACCTGGGCAATTTGAAGGTATGCTGTGTAGGGTGTATGTGAAAGAGATCTATTATTTATAGTTCATAAAAGCTACTCAGTAGATATTGCTAAAAGTATGTAAATCAGGGACTTGTGGATAAAGCTCATAATTTAGAGATAAATAGCAGAAAGTGATTGCTCAGAGAAGGCAGATGGGAGGGGGTGTGAGGGACTTTTAAACTATTTATCAAATAATAGTTCAGTAGAACTATTTGCTTCTATTAACCATGTGGTTGGCTTTAATAAGATCTAATTTTTGAAACAAATAAAGGGAGTGTGATTTCAAGTAATATAATATAAAGACAAATTGGGAGAATGATTTAGTGGTCCAGTGTGAAAGGTGCTTTTAGAGAGCAAAGTATATTAGAAGTCAATAAAAACGTATCCAAAATTGAGACCTTAGAAGCTGCTTAGTTCGTTTTTAAAGAAATAGCTTTTCATGTTATTTAGAAATATGGAGGCAAAGTAGCAGTAATAATGGCTAATGAGTTGAAAATAATTTCCCCCTGGGAAGAGGTTATCAGAGGGATGATGAGTAGGGAACTGCCTTTTCCCACAATGAAAACTATGCTGTTCAGCTTCTGAAATTATGGATGTGTGCTAGCTTGATAAAAATAAGTATTTACTATATCTCTTGCTGTAAGATGTTCTTGATTTTAAAAAGAGTTTTAAAAAGTGTGTTTCTAAGGATGTGAGTGGGTGGGAGGGAATATTCTGCTAATTAAACCATAATATGCCATTGATGGTAAAACACATCATGATTTCAGATATTAAAATAGAAGAATGTGTGTATCTTATAATCCGTGAAATGTAGTGATTTAATTGTTAAAAGTAGATTATTATTATCATTGATACCAAATTGTTCCATGGCTATAGTGCATAAAGACAATATCATTTCTGAACCCCCAGTCAGCCTGGCATCAGAGGCCTTCAAGCCTGCTGTCAAACACCAACTGCAGAGTTGAAGAAAAGACACAGAATTGCTTTGGTTCTTTGTCTGAGGCTTCCCTTGGTATGGGCTTGATTCCTACCTTTTCCCAAATTCCCATACTACTACCAATTAATCTTTTTCACAATATGGGGAAAATGTTGGACTCTTGGGGACTGCTAATTATAGCTAGCAGTCTTTATCAGGGGCAGAATTGTCTTTCCTTGACTTCATTTGTTTGGAAGATACACAGCATCCTCTGTACCAAGTTCAGTGTCAGACACTGAAATCATTCCTGCTGGGGCTGGGATTGTAGCTCAGTGGTAGAGCGCTTGCCTAGCATGCGTGAGGCACTGGGTTCGATCCTCAGCACCACATATAAATAATAAATGAATAAAATAAAGATCCATCAACAACTTAAAAATATTTAAAAAAAAAAAAAAAAGAAAAAAAAAAAGAAATCATTCCTGCTGTCAAGGAACTTCTATCTGGTGATGAGTTGGGCATCTAATAGTGCTTATAAAACCCAATCTTCACCTTTATGCAAAATGTTATCCTTATTCTGCCCTTCTGTAAAGAACTGTAAAGAGCTTGGAAGTCATCACTCCATCCTTAAGACAAGAAAAAAAAAAAAAGCTGAACACACTGAAAATCAACAACTCTTTTAAGATCCCTTAGAGGATTGAGGTCACAGGGCAAACTGCTGCTCTAAAAAACAGAGAGACAGAAGACACAGAATCACAGCTTACCAGGAGCAGAAACTGTTGGTCACAGGTATTTATAGAAACATTTAAACATATTTATGAATTACTTCAGGCCAAGAGTGGACTAGCCTAAGAGTTTAAAATATCCAGAGGCCCATTCTTGGGTTACCCCACACAGGATCCCACCAGTTTTTCACTATAAAGACCTAAAGAAAATCCCCTCACATTTTTGACAAGAGGAGGAGATAAGACCCATTTGGAAATGAGCCCAAAGCACTCTGCTCTCTGTAATGAGGGTTTGCCCTCAAAGGAAACTACTTTACCAGAACATTATCACTCCTAGAGTGAAGGCAATTAGACACCTACACTGCCCTTAGCTTTCTGGTCTCACATAAGGCTAAGAAATTATTTTGAAGGTTACAACTCTGGTCCACTATCCCTCTGCTCCCCCAAAAGATTTAATCCTAAGATTATAGAAGGCTTCCCCTCATCAGTATCCCACCATCACATCAAACTGGCTCCAGAATGAAAACAGTGAATTACAACTGAGAATGTTGCAAGATACAGACTTTCAGGAGGAGCTTCCAAGGAAACTCAAAGAAAACAGAAAAGATAAAAACAAGGACATTAGAGAAAATTGAAGCATTTGACACAGCGACAGCAAACAGTAAACACAGCCTAACTCAGCCAGATAAACAGAAAACCACTACAGGCCTATTTACCTCAGTTCCTATTACACAATACATCATGTCTGACTATCAAAAAATTATAAGGCATGCTAAAAGCAAGAGAAACCACAGTCTGCAGAAACAAAGCAAGAATCAGAACCAGATTCAAATATGACAGATTTGGAATTATTGTACTGGGAATTTTAAATTATTGGGATTAGTGTGCTAAGGACTCCAGTGGAAAAAGTGCATGCAAGAATGCAGATACTACCTAGCTAGTTAAGAAGCTGAAGCAAGTTCAAGTTCAAGGCCAGCTTGGGGAACGTAGCAAGAAAATAAAAAAATAAAAAGGGCTGGGGATGTGGCTCAGTGGTGGAGCACATTTGGGCTCAATCCACAGTACTAAAAAAAAAGTGCAGATACCACCAACCATAGATTCAGGAAGCTCAGAGAACCCCAAGGAAAATAAATACTAAAACAATGACGTCTAGGAATATATTCAAGCTGTAGAAAACCAAAGACAAAGAGACAATTTTGAAAGGAGTCTTGGGGACAGAAAACACCTCGCACAAGGGAACAAGGATAAGTACCACATTGAAATTCTCTTCAAAAATTGTGTAAGCAAGAAGTAAAACAGTTAAAATGTTGGAGGAAGAGAAAAAACAAGCAAATAAACAAACCCTACCAATCTAGCATTCTGTATCTAGTGAAATTATCTTTCCAAAGGGAAGAAATAAAGACTTTTTCAGACAGAAACTGAGATTTGTCTCTAGTAGATCTGTCTTGTAAGAATGTTAAAAGAAGTTCTTCAGAAGAAGAAAATGATAAAACCAGAAACTCAGATCTACATAAAAAGTGTTAGGAATAAGTTAAGTAAAATAAAACCTTTTGTTTTATTTTAAATGAAAATGGAATCATATAAATAGAATCATATAAATTTGATCTAATGGATTTCTGTTCAAAATAATAATACAGCAAGTATTGGGTGACTAGAGCTTATGGATAAGTGAAATGGACAATAGCAATGTTGTAAGAGATGGGAAGGAGGAACTAGTAATACTTTGTTACAAGGCACCTCTATTACCTGTAAGCTGTATAGTTATTTGAAAGTTGTATGTTTATGTTATTTGAAAGTAGACTTAGGTTACTTATAAATGTATATTACAAACTGTAAGGCAATCACTAAAATAATTTTTTTAAAAAAGCACATTTGATATGTTAAGAGAAAATAGAATCATATAAATGGCTCAACTTAAATCAGAGAAGGTAGAAAAAGAAGGAAAAATTTAGAAGGAGCAAAGAACAAGTACAAGGAATAGTTACAATATATAGTAGATATTAATATAATTCCATTAGTAATCACATTAAATGGAATGGCCTAAATACACCAGTTAAAAGAGACCGAGAGAATAAAAATACAGAAACAAGACCCAATTATATGTTTTCTGTGAGAAATCCCCTTTAAAGTCAAGTATGGTGGCATGTGCCCATAATCACAGTGACCTCGTAGGCTGAGGCAGGAGGATCACAAGTTTGAGGCCAGCCTCAGCCACTTAATGTTGAAATAAAAAATAAAAAGGGCTGGAGATGTACCTTAGTAGTTAGAGCATCCCTAGGTTCAATCCCTGGTACAGAAATCAATCAATCACCTACTTTAAATATAAAGACAGATTAAAGGTAAAGGGATAAAGAAAGATATATCCCTAATACTAGCACTAATCAAAAGAAAGCTAGAGTGACCATATTCATTTGGGTCAAAGGAGACTTCAGAATAAGGAAAATTTGAGGGATAGAGATGGGCATTACATAATGATAAAGGGGTAAGTTCTCCAAAAAGACACAACAATCCTTAATGTGCACACACCTTCCCGCAACTGACCATCAAAACATGTGAGGCAACCACTGTAGAGAGCAATAGGTGGAGGGCTGTTATATTTGAACTCTTCATCACAGCTCTACCAGATCCAGCAGGCAGAAAAATCAGTAAAAATCGAGGTGAATTAAACAACACTGTCAATCAACTGGATCTAACCGAATCTAAAAGAATACTTCATCTCCAAACAGCAGCAAACACATTATTCTCAAGCCCACATGAAACATTAGCCAAGATAGATTGGTTATATTCTGGGCCATAAGACGTACCTTAAAACATTTAAAAGATGAGAAATCATATAAAATATAACACAATGGAATTGAACTAGATATCAGGAACAGAAAGATGATTGGAAAATCTCCACGTTTTAGGAATTAACATTTCTAAGTAATTCATAGGTCACAGGAGAAGTCTCAGAAATTTTAAAATATCTTTAATTAAATTTAATTAAATGAAAATAAAAATAAAAATTTGAGAGGTGTAGGAAATGTAGTTTTTAGGGTAAAGTTTATAGCATTGAATGCATGTTAACATCATCAATCTAAGATTACACCTCAGATAATTCAAGGGAAAAAAGAGCAATATAAATATGAAGCAAATAGAAGTAGAAAAAATAATAAAAATTAGAGCAGAAATCAATGGAATTGAAAGCAAGAAAACAATTGAGAAATTTGATTGAGGCCACAAACTGTTTCTTGGAAAAGATCAATGAAATGGATTCACCTCTGGCCAGACTAATGAAGATATAAATTAAAGTCAGAAATGAAATAAAGGTCATAACTACTGATCTCATGAACATTAAAGGGAAAATAAAAGCATATTATGGGGCTGGGGTTGTAGCTCAGTGGTACAATGCTTGCCTAGCATGTATAAGGTACTGAGTTCAATTTCTCAGCACCAGATATAACTAAATTAATGATCCATTGACAACTAAAAGTTTTTTTTTTACCAAAAGCATATTATGAATAACTCTATGATTAAAAATTTAATGTCACAGATAGTCTGGATCAATTCCTTGAAAGACACAAACAATCTGAATAGGCTTACACTTATTAAAGAAATTGAACCAAAAATTAAATATACTTCCAAAAAAGAAATGCCAGATCAAAATGGTTACATTGGTCGATTCTACCAAATATTTAAGGAATGAATGATACTATCAGTCTCTACAATCTCATCCCAAAGATAAAAGCATAGTGAATACTTCCTAACTCATACTATAAGGCCAGAATTATCCTAACACCACAAAGACATTCTATAGTGGCAAACTACAGACCAAGTTCTCTTATGAACACATATGCAAAATCATTAACAATTTGTTAACAAATCAAATCTGACAATGTATAAAATGAATTATATACCATACCAAGTAGAATTTATTCCAGGCATACAGGTCTAGTTCAAAATCTGAAAACTAATGAATCTAATCTATCAAAATAACAGGCTAAAGGGGAAAAAATCATGTGATGATATCAACAAATGCAGAAAAATAATTTGGCAAAACCCAACACAAATTCATTATAAAAACTCTCAGCAAACTAAGAATAGAAAGAGAACTTCTAAAACTTCATAAGAATATCTCTAAGAATCCTGTGACGTGTAACATAGTCAATGATGAGAAACTAGATAGTTTCTAGTTTCTTAGTTTTTTTCCTAAGATCTGGAATAAGGCAAGGATGTCCTCCCTCAACATTCCTATTCAGCATCTTACAGGAAGTCCTAGCTAATTTAATAGGAAAAGAAAAGAAAAAATAAAACTTTGTTCACAAAAGACATGATTATCTATGTGAAAAATTCTAAACAACTGGTTAAAAAAACCAACCAAACAAACAAAAAAACTTCTGTGACTAATAATCAAAAATAGGAAGGTTGCAAAATACAAGGTTAATACAAAAAGTCAGATGCTTTTCAATATAGCAATGAACATGTGGACTTTGAAATTTAAAAGACAGTTTCATTTATATTAACACAAAATAGGTATAAATGAAATAAAATATGTACAAGATTTATGTAAGGAAAACTGTAAAACTCTGATGAAAGAAGTTAAAGAAAATTTAAATAAATGGATATTGCACATTAATGGGTAGGAAGACTCAATATTGTTAAGATATTGTTCTTTTCAATTTGATCTATAGATTCAACATAATCTCAACCAAAATTTCAAGTTATATCAGGCTGTCAACAAACTGATTGTGAAATTTATATGGGAAGGCAAAACAACCAAAGCCACAGACACAGAGCTGAAGAACAGAAGCAAAGCTGGAGGGATGATACCACCTGACTTCAACACTTACTGTAAGTCCTCAGAGATCAAAGAAAAATATTAAAAACTAAAACAAAAAAAAACAACAAAAAGCAAAAATAAAAATAAAAAACAAAATCAAAACAACCCCCCTCCCAAAAAACTATAGTATTGGCAAAATAACAGAAAATAGAGGTGGAGGCAGGAGGGTCACAAGTTTGAGGCTAGCCTCAGCAACTTAGTGAGACCCTGTCTTAAAAAACAACAACAACAACAACAATAAAAGGGCTGAGGACTTAGCTCAATGGTAAAGAGCCTCTGGGTTCAATCCCTGGTGCCCTCCCCGCCAAAAAAAGAATAGACATGCTGGGCACAGTGGCATACACCTGTAATCCCAGCACTTTGGGAGGCTGAGACAGGAGAATCACAAGTTCAAAGCCAGCCTCAGCAATGTCGAGGCACTAAGCAACTCAGTGAGACCCTGTCTCTACGTAAAACACAAAATAGGGCGGGGATGTGGCTCAGTGGTCGAGTGCCCCTGAGTTCAATCCCTGGTACCAAAAAAAAAAAAAAAAAAGAATAGACAATAGATCAATGGAACACAATAGAGAAACCAAAAAGAGACCCACCAAATACAGTCAACTGATATTTGCAAAGGAACAAAGGAAATTCAACGGAGAAAGGAAAGTCTTTTTAAGAGTGCAGGTACACTGAACATCCATATACAAAAAATGAATCTAGACACAGACCTTTAACCTTTCACCAAAAATTAACCCCAAACAGATCACAGATCTAAATGTAAAATACAAAACTATGCAACTTCTGGGCTGGGGATATAGCTCAGTTGGTAGAATGCTTGCCTTGCATGCACAAGGCCCTGGGTTCAATCCCCAGCACCACAAAAACAAAACAACCAAATCAAAACTATGCAACTTCTAAAAGATAAACATAAGAAATAAAAATCTAGGTGATCCTATATTTGGCAACAAGGTGAGTTTTTTGTTTTGTTTTGTTTTGTTTGTGGTGCTAGGGATTGAACCTAGGGCTTTGTGCAAGGTAATCAATCTATCTCTACCAACTGAGCTATGTCCCCAGCAACAAGTTTTTAGATACCAAAAAACTGATCCAGGAAGGAAAAAATTGGCAGATTAGACTTCACTGAAATGAAAAAGTCCTTTTGGGAATGCAGAGTCCTTGTGAAGCATGTGTGAGGTTTTGGGTTCAATCCTCAGAACCTCAAGAAGAAAAAAAAGGTAGGAAGGAGAGAAAATTAACACTTTCTGGTGTGGAAAGTCACTGCGAAGAGAGTGAAAGATAGGTGGCTATGGCTGGAGGAAAATATTTTCCAAGCACATATCTAATAAAGGACTGGTACACAAAACATACTAAGAAATTTTAAAATCCAGTAATAATAAAACAAACAACCCAGTTAAAAAATGGGCAAAAGATTGGAACAGACACTTCATCAAGGAAGATACACAGATGGCAAATAAGCATATGGAAAGATGTTTAATATCATATGTCCTTAAGGAATTGGAAACAAACAATAATGAGTTACCATTACATAGTACTGAGAAATGACTAAAATACAGAAAACAAATAGACATAAAGAACAAATAAAATGGACTGTCCAGATGTCATCATGTGTGTGGAGCAATGGGAACTCTCTTGCATTGCTGAAAGGAATGTGAAATGGTATAGCCACTTTGGAAAACAACTTGGTAGTTTCTTACAACGTTAGACATAGTTTTAATGTATGATCTAACAGTCATGCTCATTGATATTTACTTGGATTAGTTAAAACTTATGTTTACCACAAAAACCTGCATGCAGATGTTTTATTCATAGTAATGGTTTTATTCAAAATAATCAAAAGCTGAATCAAGAGATCCCTCAACGAGTCTGGTAGTTTCCTGGGACTGGCATAATAAAGTACCAAAGACTAGGGGGCTTAAAATCACAGAGGTGAATTTGCTCACAATTCTAGAGGCTGGAAGTCTGCAATCAACGTGTCTGCACAGCCATGTTTCTTCTGAGACTCTGGGTAGAATCTTTCCATGCCTCTTTCTGACTTCTGGTAGTGGCTATTGATCCCTGGTGCTCCCTGGCTTGCAGCTGTTATGGCTCCAGTCTCTGTCTGTGTTGGTCCATGGTGTTCTCCATGTGTCTCTGTCTCCACTTGGCTTTTTCCTTCTTCAGGACACTGGTCGTGTCGGATCAGGACCCACTCTAGCCATCTTATCTTAATTTGACTATATCTGCAAAGACCCTTTTCCAACTAAGGTCACATTCACAGATATCAAGATTTAGGACTTCACTATATCTTTTTTGGAAGACACAGGCCAATCTAAGTATAGGTTAAAGAATAAACAAACTGTTCATGCAATGGAATATTATTCAGTGATAAAAAGAATGAGCTCTCAAGCCATAAAAAGATATAAAGGAACTTTAAATCCTTATTGCCTCATGAAAGAATCCAATTGGAAAAGGCTACATATTATATAATCCAACTCTAAGACATTCCAGAAGAGGTACAACTATAGAGTCTAAAAAGTTAGTGATTGCCAAAGGTTGGAAGTAGGGGAGGTTGGGAGGTATGAATGATTGAAATGGGATTTTTAGGGCAATGAAATTCTTAAGGATCATAGGTACATCAAATCCCATGCTTATCAAAACCTTAACAACATAAAGAATGAACTCTAGGGGCTGGGATTGTAGCTCAGTGGTAGAGTGCTTGACTTGCATGCGTGAGGCACTGGGTTTGATCCTCAGCACCACATAAAAATAAATAAAATAAAATATTTTGTCCATCTACAAGCCAAAAAATATTTTAAAAAAGAATGATCTCTAATATAAACTATGAACCTCAGTTAATGACTATGGATCAATATTGGCTCATCAATCATAACCCATGTACCACATGAATACAATGTTAGTAATAGGGGAACTATGTATGGGGGGAAAGGGAATATTGGAACTGTGCACTATCTGGTCAATTTTTCTATAAATCTAAAACTGTTCTTTAAAAAATCCTACTAATTAAAAAAATCTATTGTAGTATCTAAGAATCAAGTACCACTTCTTTCAGGCAGTCTTTCCTGCTCTCCAACTACTCCCAAGATGGGCTAGATGCCTTTCTCTCCAGCCTCCTTAATACCCACACATATTGATAGTCCTATGGTTGCATCTACCACATTATATTTTAATATCTTTGTGTCTGTCAGTTAATAGCTGTGGTTTGCTGATCCTTGGCCTAGCATGCAGAGATGGTGAAAGGAGCTAATCCATGCAACTTGTTAGTAGGCACTCAGAAAGGCCTGACAAAGGGCTGTTCACTCAGGGCACTGATGATGTAATTTGTGGTGTAATCATTATAAGCCTTCTGACCCAATAGGCTATTCTCTGGATGGAGGCATAAGACACAGTCATGTCACATTAAAATTTACTGCAGTCTGAGCAGTCTCTGGATTACTGGTCTTTGGTCTGCCAAAGGCAGATCCCCATGGGGAAGCTTGTACTAGGAAATCTCTCCAGGATTCAAATCCATTGATTTTGATTAAAATCTATGCTTTTTACATTACACAACACTCTCTTAATCTTATTCAAGTTAAAAGGTGATGTAGTTAAGGCCATGTGGTGTGGTCCAGTGGAGGTGGGCACAAATGGCTCTAAGTCAGATAACATAATAAGAAAGACTCAGGTTGGGACCTCTCCCTGGCCTTTGGAAAGTTCATGCCCAGTCTAGAATGGGCAGCCATTTCTTGGCCTCAGTCAATTGTTGCCATACAGAAACATGGACACACTGTTGCCATACCAGACAGGAATGCAGATTTTAGTCCACACAGCAATCTGTTTTTTAAAAATGTTGGCAACTTACTCAACCTGTTTAACAATACTGAATGTCCTACTAGAAGGATAAGGAGTCACGTAAATGAATTGGGGTCTTTATGATGGGAGAGAAACAGCAGGTGATGGCTGAAAGGTAAAGGCAGCTTCTTGAGAACCTTGATTGTCTCACATAAGGTACTTCTGGGTCTAAGTAATCATCAAAGGATTTAGGCAAGAAAGGGGACAGGATTACAAGTGCATTTTTTAAAAGGATCACTTGGCAATTGATGAGGGCAGGGCTGAGGGGAGGGTGGTGAATTAGAAGTCTATCATTAAGCTAAGTAAGGGTAAAGGAGAAATGACAGAGGCCTATTTACTTTGTTCTTTCTCCTACCAGTCTGTAAACTTTAAGCCAGCAGGGCGCCGGTCTGTCTTGCTCATTGCTGTGTCTCCAGGACTAGGTAGAGAGCTTGCTTAATGTTTGTTGAAAGAAAGAAGGAAAGGGAGTGAAGGCGGAGGCATTTTGAAGGGCAGGGTTTAAGAGCCAACTATCTCGAGAGGAGTAAAATGTTGATAATGACAGCAGTCAAGAGAGTGGGGCAACAAGGAGACCCGTTTCCTTCCCTGAAGCTTCCTCTCTGAGCCTTGGGGAGGAGGTATTCTCAATGAAGAAATAATGTACACAGGTTTTGGTTTTGTCTTTTTAAAATCCTTGGCGTATTTGATTCCTGGCACTTCCTGTGGCCTTTTCAGTCCTCAAAGGGAAGAACTAGCTTAAAGGACCAAAAGGAGGATTAACTAAAAAATATAGGGAGGCGCATTTCTCTACGTACAGTATTCCCAGTGAACACAGTAAACGGGATTGACCTCGGCCTCCGACCCCGTGAGGATTACTTTCAGGGTGGGGTGGGAACCTAGGATCCTCCGGATCTCGGGCCCTTGTGAGTTCCTACCCTAGGCAAAGAGGGCAACCCCCTACCCAAACCTCTCTCCCAGTCCTCCCAGTTCCCACACACCCGATTTCTTGACCACCCCCAGCTCCGCCCTCACTCCTCCCACCTCCTCTTCCTGCTCCCCCGCCCCATTTCCTTCCCCTTGCCCGCCTCCTCCTCTCTCCCACCCAGAGACCGACACCCTCCCCCGTCCGCTACATCCCTGCCCTCCGCTCTTCTTCCTCCTCCCTTCCGATAGCGCCCCTCTTGGGCGGCCAGGGAAACCCCGTGCCTCGCTCGCCCAATGAGGAGACAGCGCAGGGTGGGGCGGGACTTGGGCCGGAGCGGAAGTGGTGGCCGGAGCGGAAGTGGAGCTGCCGCCACCGCCGCCGCCGATTCCGGAGCCGGGGTAGCTGCTGCCGCCGCCGCCGCAACTGCAGTCCCTGCAGCCATCGCTGCCGCCGCCTCAGGAGTGGGCTTGGGAAGGAAGCGGTTGCCACTCTCAGAGTTTCGTCGGAAGCACCTTTGCCCCCTGCAGCCCTCCCACGGTGAGTGCAGCCAGGCCCGCCTGGGGCCCCCAGGGGCCCAAGCTAGAAGCCCCTCTCGGGCTGCGGCGACAGCCACCGCGGCCTCGCGGGTGGGCTGCGGGGGTAGCGGCGCCCGGGCTCCTCAGTCCCGCGCGGCCGCTTTCGGCGCGGGCCTGGCCTTGCCGCGGCCCCTCCCTGTTTCCGGGGCCGGGCCCGAAGCCTCTAGGAGAATCCCGGGCTTCCCTCGCGGCCTGCGGCCCTGCCCGGCGGGCGGGGTGCAGTACTGCGCTGGAAGGGACTGTCAGGCTGTGGACCCCGGAAACATCTCTCCCCCCATACACACACTACTGAGCTTCGATGTCTACCTGGGATTTGGTGGGCGCGAACCGTCTCCTTCAGCCCTGTCACCACTGCCCCTTGCTTTCCGGCTTCCAGAAATTGAAATTTAACCAACGCGAGCGAGTTTTCGAGCCCAGTAACCCTGCTGGACTCTCTCTGAATGAGTAAAGGGTTTAACCTTGGCAGATAGCAGCGGGGAAACCCCCTCCCACTTTGCAGTAGAGTCATCTCATCATCTTTCAATGGTTTTGGAGCTTGGTAGGACCGGAGATTTCCTGGGAAAAGCAGGGTTGAGGTTTGAATAAAAACGGATTCGCTGGAACCCGTTACTGAGTCAGGCGGGATCCCCAGGAAGAACAAAATACCAGAGGCTGGGTACTGGAATATTTCCCCATAGTATTTACTGTCATTTAATGCCAGAATCTTCTGTGTCCTCACCCAAAATTCTCCCATACGTTTTTCGGTCTGAAATTTGCCTGATGGCCTCCCTGGTGGGGAATGGGTGGATGTGTATTCTTTTTCATCAGATGAGTACATCTTTGTCCATTGCAAATGGAGAACTTGCTTGTAATGGGGATTTCAAAGGGGGCAGCATTGGTAAGACAATTTGCCAACCTTTCTGTAAAAATGCATGTCTCTTGCCCTTGCCTTCACTGCATTTCTCTTTGGTAGGGCTAGTAGCATCAGGCTTTGATTTTACTTGTCTTGTGTGGGAGATGGAATTTGGCAAGATGATGTTATGAGTATATAAAACCAGCCAGTCACAAGAGCCAAAACAGAAAGGTGAAGCATTTATAAGAATATGAGAGTCATCTACACTTCTCACTGTCTCAGTTGTTCATATGAAACCATGCACATGTGCAGTTTATAGAACTGAACACGTGGTTACCCAGCTTTTTGCATTTTCCTGTTGAAAATTTGTAAGTATTATTTGGTTCTTGGTGAATTTCTTCATGACTGCGCACCCCATTTCTTCGGGCTATCTCAGTTGTCTGAACCTGTATTTTTCTTGTATTCATGTCCATAGCTGCACACAGCATGGTGTGAAACCTTTCTGTTTTATTGGACCCAAGTTAAAATCTTAAGCATGGCTTTCAAAATGGAAGGCTAAAAATCTAGTAGCAACTGCTGAATTATTTTCCTGGCCTCTTGTTCCATGAGATAAGAAACCATTAACCCATCTTACAGATGAAGACTTTATGAGAAATGAGATGATTTGGCCTAAACCACACATCTAGTTACAAATTGAATGTCCTGTTTTGTCAGTAGCAAATATTTATGGACCATCAGCCTCTGGAGTATGACTCCCATGGTTCTACCCTATAATCTTCTGAACATTTCCCATCATGCAGTGCTTGTGTTATGTTGAAGCCATTTTAGAATTGGAGCTCTATAGATCTGGGAGGCAGCCTCTCTAAACCAGGCTGAACAAATTCCCTTGATGCTAGTTCCCCAGGCAGAGTCTCTGGAGATTTGAGCTGCCGCAAAAAGTGCTTTTTCCCCACTTGACTATTGATACAGAAACAGAAAAAGTGTTGAAGTTAAGTAAATTTGATTCAGTTCTTGCCTGCAGTATTTTCTAGCTGTGTGATCTGAAGTATGTTAATCAATCTGTTTTTTAGCTTTCCTAACAACCCTGCAGTTGCCATGAAGCCTTTTTACAAACTAAGTTGTTAAATATAAGCTCTTAGTTTTTTTTATCACAGTTCACTTTCTTTTTTTCTCCAGTTACATTCTGTTAAGACCCAACCCTGCTTTTGTACATGTTGTTTTGAAAAAAATGATATATCATTATAGAACTTTGCATGTACAAATCCAGTCTTTCTGTGTCATTTTTCTCATCTGTACAGTGCAAATGATAATGCAGTTTTTGATACATTATGACACACTCAAAATAAGCATGTGGAATATAAAATTTTAAAAATCTTAGGTTAAACTTATTCATTGTTTTGTCACGTTGGCAATTGAACACAGGGTCAAACACATGCTAACAGGCAAGCAGTACCACTGAACTTCATCGCCAGCTCCTAAATTTATTTTCCCATTGATAACATAAAAACCGTACATATAGGGGCTGGGGCTATATGTAGCTCAGTGGTAGAGCGCTTGCCTAGCATGCGTGAGGCACTGGGTTCCATCCTCAGCACCACATATAAATAATAAATGAATAAAATAAACATCCATCAACAAATAAAAAAAAGTCTTTAAAAACCACAAAACTGTACATAAAAATGACGTACATATACTGTACATATACCATGTGATGTTTCAGTGCACATGTGTATCCTATAATATTTAAATCAGATTAAACAAAGTCCTTTCTTCCAGGTTTTTGAGATATATAGTATATAATTGTTGTCTATAGTCACCCACTGTCACATCAGAACTTCTTACTCCTATCAAACTATAACTTAGTACCCATTGATCAACCGTTCTGTAGTAGATTTTTAATAGTTTTTGACTATATGCATGAATATATGCATATTTAGTCATAGCATATGTGCTATATAACATAGCACATAGACTCAGAATCCACTTGTTTGTAATTAGTTCACCAACTGATGAAGTAGCATTAGGCAATTAGTCTATAATTTTAATAGTTAACACTATTAGTAGCACTCACTGTGCACTCAGCACTTTCACATATTACATTACTCAGTCTTTATAATAGCCAATAAGAGGTAAGAGCTGAGCGCGGTGGTGCACACCTGCAATCCCAGCACTTTGGGAGGCTGAGACAGGAGCAACTCAGTGAGATCCTGTCTCACATAAAACACAAAATAGTGCTGGGGATGTGGCTCAGTGAGTACCCCTGAGTACCCTTGAGTACCCCTGAGTTCAGTCCCCGGTACCAAAAGAAGAGGTAAGTATTGTTTGCCTCATTTTGTAAATGAGGAAACTGAGGCACAGAAGAGTAATTTTTCCCAAGGATACCAACACAAGGTAAGTGCTGGAATTGGGAATGAAACCCAGGTGGTTTGGCTCTAAGGAATGATAGATTTCTACTATGGAATAATGTGTATGTTTTATGTGAATACCATTTAGCCCTTCATTTTTTTTTTTTTACATATATCCTATTAAGGTAAATGTGTTTAAACTGAAACTTTAGCTAATTTTAACGACAAGTGTACTGTGATTTATTGGGGGATATACCTTATGGCCTGTGGAAATGCTGCTGCTGGTGTGCACCAGGAAGCAAGCTAGTGCAAAATCCAGTTTTTCTGGTACTTGCTTCAGACCAGGGAGAAGGTTCATCAGCTGCCTTTGTGGCACACAGTTCCAGATTCTTGATCTAAAAGAATTTGGTCATGTTCATCGTTATTTACTGTTCATCATACTTCTTTTTTGTAGATTTTTAGGTTTTCTATATATTGTTGGGGAAGAGGAGATGAAGGAATAGATCCACACAAGTAGAGAACAAATTTTAGATTAATACGTATTGTTATGCTGTTTGTTCTTTTATGTGGCAACAAAGTACTTTTTCTTTAAATGAGGGTATCTTAGAGAATGAACTAAAATTTCATTGTGGAGGGACTTTTAAGTTCTTTAGTTTCTATATTCTTCTAGGGAGAGATGACAATTCACACATTAGGGAGCAGGTAATTACAGTTATGTAATAGCAACTTTTAAGTTTTAGAACCATTTTAATTGCTGCATGAATATGATCCTCATAGTCATCTGCACATCAGGATGGAGAAACTAACAGCTGGAGCTGGGTACTGAGGGGAGTTTTCTAAGGGGAATGCTTAAGGAGGATGAACAGACTACAGTACTTCTATTTCATGATATGTGTGCTCAAAGTCAATCATGACAAGACTTTCTCTACCAAAAGATCTTCTAAAAGTGGCATGGTCACATGTTTTTTTTTTTTTTTTTTTTTTTTGATTTTTTTTAGTTGTAGATGTCTTTATTTTATTGCTTTGTATGTGGTGCTGAGGATCGAACCCAGGGCCTCACGCATGCGAGGCAAGCGCTCTACCGCTGAGCCACAATCCCAGCCCCCTGGTCACATGTTTTAATACTTGTAATAAGATGAAAATGAATGATGGCCTCCCAGGAACAAGTTATTCCAGCAGATTGTAGGTTGGCTTTTTTTTTTTTTTTTTTAATTCTGGTCTTTATTTATAATTTTTCTCCCATCCTGGTTGTTTATTTCATTGTTTTCTCTAAGCAACCCAAGAAGAGTTATTTCTGAATGGCTTTGACCAAGACAAACATATTAAAGGGTGAAATGAATTAGATATGAGCCCTATCCATTATTATTATTTGCCCTTTGATGAGAACTTCACCTTAAAGCTTGTTGGATGAGTTTTTAAAATGTACACCAACTTAACTAATAACTTCACATGATTCTTCAAAAACTGATGTCTGCCATTTCCTTAAGTAAGCATTGGGAATAATAATTGATCTTTAGAAGATTGTGCTGCATTGAGGAAAAGAGCATTAGTTGGTTTAGCTATAGCTGTGTGACCCTGAGTGAGTTACTCTTTATAAAAGGGAACAGTGTCACCTACTTCATAAGAGTACTTAAATGAGTTGCTATAAATCCCTAAGTGCTTTGCCCATTTGAACAGACTATAAACAATGGATATTTTAAGCCCATTAGCTAGTTTAGCTTTTTGTATAGCTAACTGATTGGATTTATAAATAGAAAAGATAGATGGTATTTCAAAGACTTGTTGAAACTCAGTTTGAATCTATAAATATGGTGATAGGTACTGAAAAATTATTAGTCAAAAGACATAATATTGTCCCCTGATTAGAGCTGACTCTTCAAATAGTAGTCTAAGATAGACTACATGTACAGTGTATTTTATAGATCAGATGTCATCTACGTGCCTCTGTCCACGTAGGCAATAACAACTTGTTTACCTTTTTACAAAAATGTGTCACTTGATCAAGTGGTTTGCTGTTCAGTGTGGCAGGCATTGAGCTCTACATTGAGTGTCCAAAGATAAGAGTCTGGATTCCTACCTTAAGCTCATAATCCCATGTGGAGTCAACAAAGACATTTACAGTAAACCAATGTGTGCCAATTTTAGAAATAGGCATAGGTTAATTAACAAGTGCCTTTCTGTTTAAAAAAAATCTTCAAAGAAAGCAATCTAGAATTGCAAGAAAGAAGATACATAGTGCCCCTTTGCTCGTTGACCATTCATTTGTTAACCTTTGTGTAGGGTATACTTTGCCATTTATTTGGGTGCTTACAAAGGCAGACTGTGGTAAATGTTCTATATCCTTACAAGAACAGATTTACTCCTTAAAAGAACCTTGTTAATTAGATTTACCTATCTTATGGATGAGATAACTGAGACCCACACGGTCAAGTGATGTGGGGAGTTGGGGTATGGAACTGGTATATTGGGCTGGGTGGCTTCTGGGTGGGCCCCAGATTTTGAAACCTGTTCGTAAGGGTCAATCAGTTGGGCTGTCTTAAGGATCATAATTACCATATTGTGTTTTTGGATTGATCCCTTAAAGTGGAAGGGATCAATTTATTGTTGTATCTGCTTTTGATTCACATTGCCTGACCTTGGACTTGTCACTTAATACCTTTATTGTTTTAAATTTAATCTTGGCTAATTGGACATAATTAACAATAATATTTAAAATTGATGTGAAAGAAGGAAGGAATTTTGAAATAGAGGTACAGTTTCCCTTTACCATTCAGTGTTTACCAGACATAACTAATGATTTTGTATTTCAGATGTATTAAGTTTCTGTTTCTAACGAAGACCCTGCAAATGTTTGAATGAAATGATATTTATTACAGGACTCTACATTTTGTGTGTAGAAAGGCACACAGACATTTTTAGAGTAGATGTTTTTCAGTGAGTAGTTTTCTTTGAGAGCCAGGAGTACTTGACTTTTTCTAGATAACGCCCACTAGCCAGCTGGTCCTGCTGACTTTCTCAGTCCCTCCTGCCGGAGCTTGGCATGTTTTCCCTTCAGCAGAGGGACTCCAGAGCCGTAGCTTCTGCTTTATGGTGCTGTGGGTGCTCTATCTGGAATGATACACATCTCTGGCTGCTGTTCAGAATTTGTAGTCAGTTCTTTACCCCACCGAAAAGTTTGAGTCTGGATTTTTAAGATGCTCCTGTCAGTTTCCTCTCTCTGGCTTGCTAATTGTTCTCATTTCTTTTTCCACTTTGGCCTTTGCTTTCTGTCATTTAGAAAAACATATGTGTACTTTTTCATACATCTGTTTTTCCTGTCACCACTTGGAGTTCCCTTTTTCTCTCTTATACACAGTTCTCTGTCCCATAAAAGGAGTTGGGACCCATATACTTTTAAACTAAACCACTTTCCTCTGATTCTAACTGGTAGCTTTTCAGAGGAGAACCATTGTAACCCACAAATGTATGACATTTTCTTACATTCCTACTATTAGAGTTTATGTTCTATGAGGGAAGGTCCTACAGCTTGCATTTCTTTTAAACTCCTCTCAGTGAGTAATCCAGAGTTCTTGGAAATACTATTTTTTTCCTTTTGCAGTTCTTTCAACACATATTGAATTATATGCACTACATTTTTGTGAAGTAGCTTATGAGTAAGAACATTTACCTATGAGTTTTTACTCTGACCAGCACTATATGGGCATTTTACGTGCATTATTTTACTTGATTGCTGTTAATATCTACTTTTAACACTGAGGAAACTAGATGCAGAGACGTTATAATATGGGGGAGGTCACTTAATTTCTCTGTAGAAGCCCAGATGTGTTGTATATAGGGCTTTCCTGAAACAGATTCCACCAATATGTTTTATGTAAAACTTGGGTAATTCCAGATACATAAGAGATCCTCATTTTAAATTTCTAACTCAAAGTTATTTTAAAATTGAATGCATTCTTTTCCTCAAAAACAAAATATAGCTGAAAGTTAATGCATCTAAAAGCCACAGCCATTATTTTCAAATCTTTTTTTGTTGGGGGAGGGTACTGGGGATTGAACTCAAGGGCACATCCCCAGCCCATTTCTGTATTTTATTTAGAGACAGGGTCTTGCTGAGTTGCTTAGGACCTTGCCGAGTTGCTGAGGCTGGCTTTGAACTTGGGATCCTTCTGCCTCAGCCTCCCAAGCCACTGGGATTACAGGCATGCACCCTCATGTCCAGCTCATTTTCATTTTCAGATCTTTTCTTCCTTTGCAGTGCCCTTTTTTTTTTTTAAGATTTTTTTTTTTTTTTAGTTGTAGATGAACACAATGTCTTTATTTTATTGCTTTGTATGTGGTGCTGAGGATCGAACCCAGGGCCTCACGCATGTGAGGCAAGCGCTCTACCGCTGAGCTACAATCCCAGCCCCCTGCAGTGCCCTTTTAACACATAGGTGGTCATGCAGTCTTGTGCTATCTATCTTTCTCTTTTTTAAATCATTCCCCTATTACTGTATATTTAGGTTTATTTATTTATTTATTTCTTACTATGCGTTTGCTGTATTTATCAGCAAATGCTTCCTAGTCCTCTGACTTGCTGCATCAGGTAACTTAGGACAGATTGACACCCATCACTACCATATGAGAGTGCTTGATAACTTTTATTCTCAAGCATATCGGTATGTTCCTGAAATATACCAGGCATAGGAAAACTCTCTTGGCTCACTGTAGAGTTAGTAACCCCAGCCCCCAACTTCATCCTACAATGAGTTAGTCTCTGGTATCTTTGACTCTCTGGGGTTGGTACTAGGCTTGATGACCAGTCTGTAGTCTTTTATAAAGCTCAGAAGAAAAGTTATATCCTGATGAAAAACTATCACTAGTTGTCATCTCTAGAAAATTTGATTAGGAACTTGTAAATAAGAGTCAATTAACAGTTAAGATGTGGGGCTGGGATTGTGGCACAGTGGTAGGGTGCTCACCAAGCACGCGTGAAGCACTGGGTTCGATCCTCAGCACCACATAAAAAAAAAATAAAGATATTCTGTCCACCTACAACTAAAAAAATAAATAAAATTAAAAAAAAAAACAGTTAAGATGTATGCCCATTTTTAGTTCATTGAGGGATTATTTCCTGTACAAGAATAATTTAGATTTGTTTTTTCTCCTCATGGGCTTGCAAATTTAAAAACAAATCTAGCTGGGCATGGTGGTGCACACTAGTAATCTCAGCTACCCAAGAGGCTGAGACAGAAGGATTGCAAGTTTGAGGCGAGCTATGGTAATATAGCGAGAACCTGTCTCAAAATTAAAAAAAAAAAAAAAAGGAGGGAGTTGAGGGTGTAGCTCAGTGATTCAGTGATGGAATGCCCCTGGGTTCAATTCCCAGTACTCATTGATGGATAGATAGTTCACCCACTTGCTTGCTCAGTGGTAGAATTTTGACCCTGGGTTCTTTAGTCTCCAGGATGGATGGATGGATAGATGGATAAATAGAAATACCTCAAATGTTTGTGCACTATGCATTTTTTTAAGAACAATTTCCACATCTAATGTTCTTTTTTTATAAGATTATTTTTAAACCTTTATTTTATTTATTTATGTATTTTGTATGTGGTGCTGAGGATTGAACCCAGTGCCTCACGTGTGTGAGGCAAGTGCTCTACCACTGAGTCACAACCCCAGCCCTCTAATGTTCTTTAATACCTTACCCCTCATAGTCAGCGACTCTCTTAAGGGAGATGCTCGTTTTCATTTTGTAGACTGGAAGACTGGGATGTAACAAGGTCTTATGGCTGTGTAGTGGCAGAGTGTGCTGTGATATAGCCCTGTTGCCTTTCTGCTGTACCACCATATATAGGCAGACTGTGCTCTTTGCTATCCCTGTAATGAGTGTTGAAAAACTTACCAGATATGTATTTGAGCATGAGTTTTGTGCTGAGCACAGTTTTTAACAATAAAATGTGAAATAAATATGAAGCTTTCCTTGGGGGAAACACATGTGAAACTGTAAATGGTATAGTTTTCATCATCTGTACCATAGAATAACCTAAAGAAACTCTGTGTGTGTATTTGGGGTGGTAGGCATGGTAGACCAATGTGTGCTTTTGAGCCCTGGATGGATGGCCAGGGTTTGCATAAGCAGGAAGCGAAGAGTATGGGGGAACATTCTAGATGAAGAGGACAACAAAAGCAGTTTTGGTATGTTTGAGCATGGCATTTATAAGCTATGTGGTGATGTCCAGCCTGAGAGAAGGGTACAGGGAGAATAGTGGATGAGAAAGCCTGACTGATAAGGAGGAGCCAAGTTATGTAGGGCTTTGAAAGCCAGGTGGAGGGCAGACTTGATGGAGTAGCCAAAAGGTTTGAAAGTTATTGAGTAAAAGTGCAGGCAGGACTAAAGTAGTTCAGGAAGAATAATTTTGAAATAGGGCTAGAAGCACAGAGTAAGGTACAAATACGAGGATTTAATATATTTGAGGAAGAGACGCTTTGAATTTCTTGAGAATAGAGAATGTGACCAAATTTGTAATTTTATTTTTAGGATTTTTCCATTCATTTGGTAGCTGTTTGTTCATACTGATTATGTGCAGGATGTTGTGGGAGATGTGCCCAAAAGGAGTTTGTGGAAAGGACTTGAGATATATACAAATAATTTTAATGCTGAAGAAATGTGATAAGACATGATAGTTATAGATTAAATGCTTTGTGAAAATAGTTTCCTCTTAGAGCAGTACTGTGCAGCAGAAATAGAATGTGAGCTATGTTATCTAAATTTTTCTTCTAGCTACATTTTTTTAAAAGTAGAAGAAAGGACTGAGGGTTTAGCTCAGTAGTAGAGCCCTTGCCTAACCTGTGGAAGGCTCTGGGTTCAGTCCTCAGTGTTACAAAAACAAAAACGCAGGTGAAATTAATGATTTTGTTAATTTCTGTATAATAACCAAAATATTATGATTTCAGTGGGTGGCACTAGTCACATTTCAAGTGAATAGCCACATGTAGCCAGTGGCTATGGTGTTACATAGCTTGGGCATGGCTTAAGAGAGGTTTCTTAGAGTGGGTGGCATTTTAGCCATGCTCTGAAGAACTTGATATTCAAAGTAAGTGGGGAAGGCCATTCCAGACAGAGGATTGACTATAGTGGGTCAACAGAAAATCACACTCTGTATGTAAGTGTGAAACACATATTGTATAGCAGGCATATTATGGGAAAAGTCTGAGAAGATAGGTTGGCAAGCATTCGCTGATAGGGTGGGGACGGAGATGTGACTCTACTGTTTATAGCAGAAAATTATTAAGAATTTTGAGCAAGAAGTGATTTGATCTGGGCTCTTAGAAGATGGGTCTTGGGGCTGGTAGGCGTGTTACTCAGTGGTAGAGCACTTGTGTAGCATGTGTGAGGCTCTGGGTTCAATCCCTAGTACCACAAAAAGTAAGATGGGTCTGATCAGGGCAAAGATGTGAAGAGGGCTGGAGATAAAGAGAGATTGAAAGCAGTGTGTATTGGGAAAGATGATGGATGGAAGATTTATTGTAGATGTAGAAAGAGGAACGGTTTCGTTTCTCCCATGTCTACTGCCTTGCTCCAACTGCTGAGTGTTGTGTAACCCATTTCCTGTTGAAATTGGTCTAGCTGCTTCAAAATCCATGTTATATAAGTCAAAAGTTATGTAAGCAGTAAGGCATCAGGACATTTGGCTAAGAATTTTGTTTTAAATTATTTCTGTGTGTATGTGGAATTGAAATTTTTTGAAATGGGTAGATACCTGAAATAAGCTTTTTTACAAAAACATGCATTTAGTCTTACAGTAACATGGTGGTTTTCAATCTCCAGGAACTCTTGTGATGATCCCAAAGATGCTTGAAATAGTTGGCCTCAAATCAGAAAGGCCATATTTTATTTTAGGAAATAGGGTGAGGACATTTGGGAGGTCTCAGAGAGTACTCAGAATTCTTCAAAGTGTGAGTTAAATTTTAAATGCTTTAAGGAGAGAAAAGGGGGTTGGGCGGGATACTTAATATGGACTCTAGTGAGGTCAAAGAGCTTTGTGACATCCTTCAGGAAGGTCAGTCCTTTTTTTTTATTTTTTTTATTTTTAAATATTTTTTAGTTGTAGATGGACACAATGTCTGTATTTTATTGCTTTGTATGTGGTGCTGAGGATCAAACTCAGGGCCTCACGCATGAGAGGCAAGCGCTCTACCGCTGAGCCACAATCCCAGCCCCAGGTCAGTCCTTTATATTTCTATTATAATACTGTAGGAGATAGCTTAGCTGAGTTGGCTTTTGCCCAGAAATTTATTATTTGGAATAACATAGGAATTGTCCTGATCCCAAAAACTTTATGGTCAAGAAAGTTAGATATACTCAGAGTATGTAATTTTAGGATGATAGGATATTTCTTTCTTGTATTAAAGTAGACTAGGTCATGTTGCAGTAACACTCTGCACTGTGTAGCTATCTGGGGACTTGAGCTGACAGGCTGTGCTTTTGTGAATACATCATCTAGAACACATTTTAGGTGGATACTTTAAGAGAAGAAAGCTCAGGGAACTACATGCAGGATTTTCAGTTTGAGCCTAGAAGCAGCATCATTTCTGCCTGTGTTTATTGGACAGAGCTGCCGACTCCTAACTGCTGGGGCTGGGATGTGTAGAGGAGGAGCAAATGGAGTCTTTCCTGAGGATTACTGTCTGCTGTAGATTCACTCTAGTGTTGTGAGTGAAGATGTCAGATAGATCTAGGCAAGACTTGCTTCGCTAAGTGTAACCTTACAGTTAGCAAGTTTTATATAGGAGGTAGCTCTGAATATGATTTAGATAATAAGCAGTAGGAAGAAAATTCATAGTTTTGAACTGGAGAATCAAGACTTTCTAAATTGCCTGGATTTCATTTTGCCTCATCTGATAATGCATTTTTGTGTGCTAGGGCCTCATGTTTAGAATTTCTCTCTTTAAAATTTAAAAAATGGCCTGGAGCCGGGTGTGGTGGTGTGTGCCTGTAATCTCAGCAGCTCAGGAGGTTGAGACAGGAGAAACAAGTTCAAAACCAGCCTGAGCAGCTTAGCAAGGCCCTAGCTTAACAAGACCCTGTCTCTGAATAAAATATAATAAAAAGGGCTGGGGATGTGGCTCAGTGGTTAAGCGCCCCTGGGTTCAATACTTGGTACCAAAAAAAAAAAAAAGGTAGGGATGCTGGGTAAAGTGGCAAACATTTATAATTCTAGAGACTCGAGGTTGAGGCAGGAGGATCACAAGTTTGAGGTCAGCCTGAGCAGCTTAACAACCTGTCCCAAAATAAAAAATAAGAGGGGCTGGAGATGTAGCTTAGTGGTAAAATACCCCTGGGTTCAATCCTTAGTACCACAAAAATCAATAAATGAGTAAGTTAGTATATTTTTACTCTGTGGCACAGATGGATGTATGTAAATTTAAGCCAACAGTATAGAAACTGACTTCTAATAGTAAATAATTTTTTAGTTACAGTTTTTCCAAAAAAAATTACTGCAGTCTCTAAGTGGTGATTTTTGTAGTGGAGAATTGACTTAAAGTGAGGTGATTAAGAGGCATTCACTGATTGGTCTGTATAAAGGATTCAGTAACCCTTATTGTGTGTGTTGGGAAATTAATTGACCCAAGTAGAGGCCTTAGCAAAGTACCTGACAATATAGATGCTTAGTACCTGATCTATAATGTCGATGGCATTTGGAACTAGATGTTTCACTTTCAGGGATGCTTTCCAGAGGGGTTGTAAGCAGATTCACACATGCATTTCCTGGGCCCTGAAGCCTGACATTTGCTTTTCTTTTTCTCTTGCTCTTGTTCTAGGGAATGACCATGGACAAAAGTGAGCTGGTACAGAAAGCCAAACTCGCTGAGCAGGCCGAGCGCTATGATGACATGGCTGCAGCCATGAAAGCAGTCACCGAACAGGGGCACGAACTCTCCAATGAAGAGAGAAATCTGCTTTCTGTTGCCTACAAGAACGTGGTAGGTGCTCGCCGTTCTTCCTGGCGTGTCATCTCCAGCATTGAACAGAAAACAGAGAGGAATGAGAAGAAGCAGCAGATGGGCAGAGAATACCGTGAGAAGATCGAGGCGGAGCTGCAGGACATCTGCAATGATGTTCTGGTAAGGTGCCAGTGCTTCTGCTTAAAACAACGATTTCTAAATAGTATTAACTTAATGCCCAAATGCAAACTCTCAAACAGCTTATGAGAGAGAGGTGTTTGAATATACTGGAAAGCTGATCCAACACTTGCAACCCTCTTTTATGCACATGATGTGATTTTTTCCCCCCCTTTATCCCCTTTTTGTTTGATCAGAGGTTGTTCATCACTTCTGGGGTATTTTCTTCCCTTATCAAAAAGACCTGTGAAAAACAGGAGACTTCAGTCAACATCTTCTCTTTAGAAATTGAGGCCAGATAGACAGGATTTTAGATGCAGCCAAAGATAGGCTATTCTCTATATTCATCTGAATAGTGATATCATCTCCTCTAGGGGAGGCAGGATCAAAAAGCTGAGCTGCCTTTCATCTTCTCCCCAGCCATGCCTTCACAGTGGAGAGTCCTGATGTTGTCTGAAAATTAGGCACATTCCTCAAGTTCAGTATGCATTCCAAAGCCAAATTGAAGGTGGTTTGGGGATTCTCCTCTCCTGTGTTTTATATAAGCTAGAGTCAGATTGTTGATTCTCTGTGACCACAGTTTGGGGTTGGACGGGAGGGGTGCATATCCTAGAGCAAATCATGATCATATTGTCTTTCCCTCACATCCTGAGCCCACTGGGAACTTTTTTTTTCTTCCAGGTGAAATCAGGTAAAAATGAACGGTGAGGGATGCTTTGAAGGGAAAAGGAATTCACACTTGTTGATCTACCTCCCCTGCTGGCTGCCTCTCCGAATTACTGCCCATGACACCTTTCTTTTGAAAAACCTGTACAAAGCTTTTCAGCCATCAGGCAGTACTCCTCATCCCTAATCCATAAGGAGTTACACTCTGTCTGCAAAGAATATTAAATGACTACTGCCCCTTATGTCTTCTCACTTTGATTGATTAAATCCCCTTATAACTAAGCTTTGCATTCAGCTCTTTTTATTAGATTCATGGTGTAAGATAAAGAGTATCATGGCTAAACTTGTTGCCTGTTGGTCATTTGGGGGTTTGTTAATGGTGCACTAATTCCTGAATGTTAGGTACATCTGGTATTCAGATGAAGTATGGCATGCATTCCAAGGGCAAGAAAGTTCCATAATTCCTGAAATGTAGACCAGCTTTTAAGAGCATCTGAAAGAATGTGAAGAAGAGCATGGTACTTACTGCCTCTTAACCAGTTTTTCAGGATGCCACATTCTAAAACAACTCTTCGAAAATATTGCTCTGTATACGAAGCTTGGACTCCTTCAGAACTACTTTTGTTGTAAGCATAAATGTTTAAAGGAATTTATTATTAATAATAGTATTAGACTCTTTGAGTGCTTACTACGTGCCAGGCATCGTGTTAAGCACTTTATGTACATTAGCTCACTTGTCTTCGTGATTACCCTAGGAGGTGGCCATTGTGATCCCCCATTGTATAGCCAAACAAACTGAGGCTTGGGGTGAGAAGGCAGTCTGTCCAGGGTGATAATAGATACAGACAGTAGGCAGAAGAGGGGTTTCTTCCCAGGTCAGATTGATTTTAAACTCAGTTCTTGGCAGTTTTGTTTTATTATCACTTTTTTTCCCCAGAATGGAAAGATATTTCTCCCCCTCTAATTACAGAAATAATACAAGTTTATTTATTTTTAAAAGGACAGGGCAAAACAATACAAAGTAAAATCACTTCTGATCCTATCACCTAGAGGACCATTATTAACATAATCCTTCCAGGCTTTTCCCTTATGTATTTGTGTGCCTGTACACATATATATTTTAATATTAAATATGATTCTTGTGTTTATATTCTGCTTTTTTCACTCAGATTTCTTTTGAGAGCCTTTCCATGCTATCAGTGTAGTTCTGCATCATTTTTGCATAGCACTGCATTGTAATAGCTGTATTTTAATTAACCCCTTATGGATGGTCAAAGTGACTTTTAACTGAAGAATACTGGCATCTGCTGTTATGACCTGAGCTAAACAACATTTAGTCTTGGATGGAAAATTTTTTTTTAATCTTCAAAAAAATTGGTAGTGGTAGTGTATATCTTAAATCTCAAATATAATTAGAGCATCTTGTAAATAATTCAAAATTCTTAATAATGTGAATCATTTTTTAGGAGCTGTTGGACAAATATCTAATTCCCAATGCTACCCAACCAGAAAGTAAGGTGTTCTACTTGAAAATGAAAGGAGATTATTTTAGGTATCTTTCTGAGGTGGCATCTGGAGATAATAAACAAAGTAAGTAACATTTAAACAATTTTGACCCATAGTGGAGCTAGTCTTCTTTTGTAATGACTTCAACAGTTTTTGCTTTTGTCTGTGCACCATAGACATTAGATGATGTTGCAGTAATCAGAATATAAAAGACCATTGCATTGTGATGAGTGGGGTTGTGGGAATTGACAAATCAGAATTTGTCTAAGGGGCAAGTGTGGAGAGCTTTAAAGGTCTGATGTATAGTGCATTCAAAGAGCTTTTCTTCTTGGGGATTGTTTGGTAGCTGTCTTTTTAGAAACAGAATGTTAAAATATAGTAGTCCACCTTTATCTACAGTTCTGTTTTCTCCAGTTTCAGTTTCTTAAAGTCAACTAAAGCCTGAAATTATTAAATGGAAAATTCCAGAAGTCAACAGTTCATGTTTAAGATTTCACCCTGTTCTGAGTATAATGGTATGAGTGTTGTGCCATCTTCCTCAGGACGTGAATCATCCCTTTGGCATATTCACCCTGTGTATATGTTCCTTGCCTATTGGTCATTTAGTTGTCATCTTACCTATCAGATTAACTGTCATAGTATGGCCATGTTTGTGTTGAGGTAACCTTTATTGTACTTAATGACAAAGCACAAACTCCTATTTTAGTATATTATAATTGTTATATTTTATTATTATTGTTAATCTCCTACTGTACCTAATTTGTAAATTAAACTTTATAGATGTACATACAGGAAAAACAGTTAAATGAAAGTTCAGTACTATCCACAGTTTCAGGCATCCACTGAGACTCTTGGAACATACACTCTACAGATAAGGGAAGACATATTGCATTTGATGGTGTATAATCATCCTAGTGATGGATT
The DNA here is from genome assembly GCA_004024805.1 of Geosciurus inauris. NCBI lineage: Eukaryota > Metazoa > Chordata > Mammalia > Rodentia > Sciuridae > Geosciurus > Geosciurus inauris. The sequence continues at coordinate 102,819 of PVHX01003748.1, read as the reverse complement.
TCTTTTATCATAAGGATATTGTGATAGTGGTCATTAATAGCTGTGTGTCCCTGCCATGTGTCAAGTACTTTGAAGTCTCATTTATCCTCTCACAACTTTGAGTTTAGATGGGAGCCTGTCCATTTTTCTAATAAAAGAAACCAGGGGTGTAGATTTTTACTTTTTCTAAGCCATGTACCTAGTGAATTCAGAGTGGGGAATTCAATTTGGGTCTGTCGACTCTGAAGCCCCTTATTTTTCCACTATAGCATATTGTTTTCTATGTTCTATTTTGTTAAAGATTATGTCTGTATTTCTTTTCTTTTCTTTTTTTTAATTTTTTTAGTTGTTGATGGACCTTTAATTAATTAATTTATTTATATGTGGTGCTGAGAATCAAACTCAGTGCCTCACACATGCTAGGCAAGCGCTCTGCCACTGAGCTACCACTCCAGCCTAAGATTGTCTGCATTTCTTAATTGCTTTAGTATACTTTGTTATAATTGTCCTTGTTTCCCCCAGAGCACTTAATATAGTACTTGAGTTAGAATAAACATTTAGCAGATGTTTGATTGAATGGTAGAGACACTGACATCTCATTTTGATGGGTCACTTACATCAGTCCACTTTGTCAAAATAATGTGATAGTGAATCCAGTTTATGATGCAACATGTGAAATAAGCCAGCCTTTAATATTTTTCATCTTTCTTATAGCCACTGTATCGAACTCCCAGCAGGCTTACCAGGAAGCATTTGAAATTAGTAAGAAAGAAATGCAGCCTACACATCCAATTCGACTCGGTCTGGCTCTTAATTTCTCAGTCTTTTACTATGAGATTCTCAACTCTCCTGAAAAGGCCTGCAGCCTGGCAAAAACGGTAAGAAGGATCCTCTGGTTTCTGATCGTAGTAAACAGTGCTTGTAACTTTTATTCTTGGACATCTTCATTGTCTTGGACTTTTTAAGAGATTTTTTTAAGGGTAGGATTATGACTTTTATGAAATAAATACAGACCTAATACTTTGTGATTCCTTCTCAGCACTCCTGCTGATTTTTATTTTGTTTTGTTTGATTACTATTTTTGAGGGGTGATTGCAGAATATTCCAGGTAAAGGTGGTTTATTGTTTTTCATCATGTTTTGGGCCTTGGTTATATATTGTCATCCTCCTACCAGTATAGTAGGTATGGCTGTGTATACGAAAGAAATCAGACCACATTCCTTCCTTTCCTATCTTTCTGTACCGGGAATGGAACCTTAAGTCCTTATACATATTGGGCAAGTGCTCTGCCACTGAGCTGTATCCCTAATACCCACCTCCCTTTTAATTTTATTTTTGAGACAGGGTCTAAGTTGTTTAGGTTGTCCTCAAACTTGTGATCTCAGCCTTCTGTTTTTTTTTTGGTACTGGAGATTGAATTCAGGGGTACCTGACCACTGAGCCACATCCCCAGCCCTATTTTGTGTTTTATGTAGAGACAGGATCTCACTGAGTTGCTTAGCGCCTTGCCATTGCTGAGGCTGGCTTTGAACTCGCGATTCTCCTGTCTCAGCCTCCCAAAGTGCTGGGGTTACAGGAGTGCACCACCGCATCTGGCGATCTCAGCCTTCTGAGTAGCTGGGATTACAGGTGTGTGCCCCCACACCCAACTGGACCACATATTCTTTGTGTGCTATATTCTTCCTGTCTTACTTTTTTTGCCTGTTCTATAAATGTATTTGTGAACATGCTTGTGGGGTTTTTTGTTTGTTTCTTTTCTTTTTTCTTTTTTAATTTGGAAAAAGTCCTGAAATGAACCCTATAAATTGCATCACTTAACCCATTGAGTCTCATTGTCTCAGATGTGAGACATCTATAAAAACTTAAATTGAGCCAGGCGCAGTGGTGCACGCCTGTAATCCCAGCACTTTGGGAGGCTGAGACAGGAGGATTGCGAGTTTAAAGCCAGCCTCAGCAATGGCGGGCGCTAAGCAACTCAGTGAGACCCTATCTCAACATAAAACACAAAATAGGGCTGGGGATGTGGCTCAGTGGTCGAGTACCCCTGAGTTCAATCCCAGTACTAAAAAAAAAAAAAATTGAGAAATAATTATACCACTTACCATAACTTTGGAAATAAATACTGTTTTTAAAGTTCTCTTCTGAGAAGATAACTGAATGATTACAGCATTTCAAAATATATGTATTTCCATATGTAGGAAAAAACATAAAGGATATGTATGTGCTACGTTGTCATTTTTAGCCTATTTTAATATACCTGTGTCAATTTTGTTGAACTATTTGCAGAATTGAAAATTTAGGACTTAATGGGTTAATTAAATTAGGTTTAATGAAGTGTTTCACTCTTCTACTTTTTTTTGTATCTAAGTTTAAAAAAGCATAACATTTTCTAGAATTGTTTTTGGTAATTAAAAATTTGTGTGAATTTACCTAGAATAAATGTGCTAGGGTTAATAATAATACTAGTTACTTATTAGATAAAGCCGAATTTATTAGATAAAGCATAATTTATTTCTTGTCTGGGAAAGTTTATCATTGCTGTGCTCCCCCAGAATACTATAGAAGAAGAAAAATTATAGTCACTTATTAGAAGGAAAAAAAGAGCTAACCTATCAATTCTAAGAACTTGTAGATTCTTTGCTGAAAGCTCTTTGTTTTAGGCATTTGATGAAGCCATTGCTGAATTGGATACACTGAATGAAGAGTCTTACAAAGACAGCACCCTGATCATGCAGTTACTTAGGGACAATCTCACTGTAAGTACTACTTTTGGATGGTTTATGGTCTCTTTCCTGTTCACCTGCTGAATAATTCACTGTTATCCAAGATTCAAGAGAGGATTTATAATCCATTAAATATTGTTCAGTTAGTTACAAATGGCTGCTAAAATTGTGATGTTTATAGTCATCAGTGTCTACAGTAATACAGAAGGAATTTTAAACAGTTGAGTGAGATAAGGTACAGATTGAGCCACCCCTGCATAAGTTTGAGTTAGCCCTGCTTTGATGGTACCTTTTTCTTTTCTCTTGCAGCTGTGGACATCGGAAAACCAGGGAGATGAAGGAGATGCTGGGGAGGGAGAGAACTAATGTCTATTCTGCTTTGTGATCTATTCAGTGTCACTCTGTACCCTCCACATTTATCCCTTTGTGCGATAAAAAAAAAAAAAAAAAGATCGTATGTTGACTTCGATTTTTCACAGCCTCAGCCTAGCAAAAATGGTCCATGGTATAAACAGCTGGTATTTGTATCTAAAACTCAGATTGGTCACATAAATGCCACGACATTCTGAAGTTTTTGATTTTATTAACATTGACAGAATTACTGTGTGCTTAATTTTTTAAAACTGAACACTGTGATTATAGGGTTTTGTAACTTAGCAGAACTCTTACTGGTAGAAAAAAATAGACCTGAATTATGTGTAGCTTTTTGGAAAGTTTAATCTGATATCAAAATAGTCACTGAAATACAATTCTGTTGTAAAGTTGTACAGAAAGTTATAGAGACTATATTGTGATGCTGGGACTGGAGTGAGACACATCATTTGGCATCCAAGTTTAATGGTGATTCACAGTAATTCTGCCTGTGGTTCAGGGCTTATAGACACTTGACCAGTTTGGGCTGTTGCCACTCAAAAGTTCATGACCACAAATGTCTACAGTGTCTTCCTCTGAGGAAACTCAGATCCTGAAATTGAGATTCTTTGTGGCAGATAGCTGGGTTATGACACTGCAAAAAGGTTCAGTGCTCATTATAACATGAGTGACTAAGCCCCCTTTCCTACAGGAATATGTTACTGATTTGCAACTTTTCAAAACAATGGGATCTGTTTTCCTTGTTACCACTTAGCTAAAGAGAAACAAGCTGTGTATCTTATGAATGGCCTTATCTATTTCCTGGGTAAGACATTTAAAAACAAGGTTCTGTAGGGATTGCCTCTTGCTTGAGGAGTACTAAGTCTTTGAGATATTCCTAACTTGGGGCATTTAAATTTTGAAATCTAAACATTCCTTCCCTCTGTTCTTTTGAACTATTGACTTTGGTTTTCTCTTCCTTCTTAAAATGTATGTCCTTCTGCTTCCTTACATTTTCTTCCTTTGGAAATCTGTGTCTTTTGTTTACTTTTTATACCATATGGGCAGGGGGTACAAGACAGTGGTGAGCATGTTGGTGAGCAAGGCTTGCTTCAGAGTTGAGAAGAGCTTCTCACACCATATCCCTGTCTTCCTCCAGTTCTCAGCACAATTGTTGCTCTTCAGTCATACCACAATCTGAATCAAAAAAGTATTTTTAAATCTCCCATGATTTCTCCCTGTATTGCAACCAACCCTGATAATGCTTGTTAGTGCCTGTCACCAGATCTCCCAAGTGTACTCATCCAGCTCAGTTCTCAGACATGTCTACACAAGACCCTATAATGCAGGGAAGTTGCAGTGGGCACTGCAAAGGAGAGAATCGAGAAAAGCCAGGCCTGTCAGTCTCACAGTATCACCCCTTACCTTTAACATTCCATATAGCTGTAGAGTTCATCTGTTTGTCCATCTGCTGAAATGAGAAAAGAAAAATTCATGCACTGATTTAAAACAAACCAAAAAACAAAATAAAAAATCCCTTTCTTTCTAGCTGAACAAAAATGTGCAGTTAATACTTGGCGCTTGAAAATGCAGTAGTGAATGTGGAATCAAGCCTGTCTGTATATCTGGTAGCTCTTTGCTTTGTTTTCCTTACCAGTATTCTGCCTAATGTTTGCTTCTGTGATGGTTATATTGCCTAGCAAGCACACCTGTGGTTGTGAAAATAGTATAGCAAAAAAGAAAAATCCCCGGTTATTGATGTACTAGATTTGTGTATGTCTTTTAAACAGTTCTAGTTTCACCTTACACGGAATAATCAGGAAAAGTGTAAAAACTCAAACGTGAAATAAAAAATTTTATCAGTTAGTTGGTTGTGAATTGATGTGCCACTACTGTCTATCACTACAGAACTAGCTAAGTACTATGACTACACCTATTTTTAGCTCTGTTTTCTTGAAAAATAGAACAGGTGGGTGATGGGTAACTCCTGTAATCCCAGCTACTTGGGAGACTGAAGCAGGAGGATCACAAGGTCAAGGCTAGATGGGCAACCTAACAGGTTTCAAAAAATAAAGTTGATGTTGCTCATTGGTACAGCACTTGCCTAGCATGTATAAGGCTCTGGGTTTAATCCCCAGGACCACACCAAAAAAAAAAAAAGAAAAGAAAAATAGGCAAATAGTTTTATTTCATCCTTCAGAAACAAGTCAAAGGTGTGGTAAAGTAATTGCCATTAATGAGTCTCTTCCTACCCATTAGTTGAGGCCCCTCCACCCTCTACAGCAAACCATCCAGGTTTAAGATCCAGGTCCTGTTTGTGGCTGTAAGATTGGGTATGCACTATTCTTTTGCAGCACTTCCAAGCTCTCAATGTTTTAAACCCTGACATAAAACCAAGTCGGTGAGATGGAGCCAACTTCATGCTTGTGTGAGTCGTGGTCTCTTCCCATTGCTGCTGTTCGTAATGACCTGCGGTGCTGTTTCTTCATAGGGTTTGCACCCCTTCTAAAAACACCCACACTCCCACAAGGAGAGGAATTTCCACAGAGGGGTGTTTTTTAGCCTAAGAACAGAACTGGCACATCTAGTGTGAGGTTGGACAGCCAGACCAGCTCCTGCCCTAGTTCAGGAACTGTTAAACCTGTGGGCGCCACACCCAATCCAAGGTCAGGGGAAGCCTGAGGCCCTGGAAGCAGCACAGTGAAGCTTTGGTCTACAATTGTCAGGAATGGAAACAAAATGGCCCTACCTCTCAGACGGAGGCTGCAAACAGCCTCACTGCTTATTTTAGGGCCACCTTCTTGGCCCTTCTCTGCTCTTAGGTCCCTGTCGTTCCCATCAGGCTGCATCAGAAGTAAATCCCTGGTGGGGTGCAGGTGGAAGACTTCCTCCACAGAGGTGGGAGGTGATGTCTCCCGAAGAGCTCTTGCCACTGTAACGTTAAGCCAGGGGCAAGGAAGGCCTTAAGGATCGGGATCCTCAATTCTCACAGGCTGCCTTATCTGGAGTCACAAAGGTGTGAAGGGTGGGACCGATTGGGCTGTTTCAGAAAAGCCTTTCCCTAGACAGGATAACAATTCTGTACCCAAGTCGAAACAGCGTGTCTGGCTCAGAATTGTCCCCGCTACGTGCAAAGCGCAAAAAGCAGGTTTTAATCCTTGACAGGAGGGAGTCCCCATTCATTCACAGAGAAGGAAAGTGCGTCCAGAAAGACACGGCAGATCCGGGATTAGAACTCGGCCTGTAGCGAGTTCTCCCCCCCACCCCGCCCTCCTGAGCGGCCCCCCGCCCTCCTGAGCGGCTCCGCTCCGCGCCCCGGCAGCCCTACCCGAGCCCCGTCCAGGGTTTTGCCCACCTCGGAGGCGGGGTCCGAGATGCCCGCCACCTGCGCCCGGGGATGGCTGAGGGCCCCCAGGTGGGGGTGGGACTGGGCGCCAGCGATTGGCGCGCAGGGCCCGGGGGGCGGTAAAGGGAAGGGGCGGGCGGGCGCGCGCAGGCTGGACGGTCTCTGCCCGCTGAGCGCGGGCCTCGCGGCGACCCGCTTCGTGGTCTCCCCTGTACCCGCTGGGTCTACCATGAACGCAGGCGGCCAGGGCTACCCGCTCGCCTCGCTCTACGTGGGCGACCTGCACCCAGACGTGAACGAGGCCATGCTCTATGAGACGTTCTCGCCCGCCGGCCCCATCCTGTCAATCCGCGTGTGCCGCGACGTGGCCACCAGGCGCTCGCTGGGCTATGCCTACATCAACTTCCAGCAGCCGGCCGACGGTGAGCCCCCGAGAGGACATGCGGGAGAGGACGAGCCCCAGGTCCACATGGACCGCACCCGGGACTGGCCGCCCTCGCTTTACTCTTCCATTTTGCAGCTAGGGAAACTGAGGCCCAGAGATACAGGGTCTTGGAAAGGGGCTCAGTAGCTGAGGCGAGAATTGCAGTCATTGCGTTGTTTACAAGTATTGCTCCGCTTTGCAGAAAAGAGAGATTAAGACCAAGTGAAAACAGCTAAAGCCTTTGGGGTAAGGCAGACCTGGCCCCCCAAATAGAAACCCAGCAGCTGTGGTTACTCAACCATTCTGAGCCCAGTTGCTTGTCAGCAAAATGGAGGTCCTATCTGCCTTCAAGAGTGGTTGTGAGGATGAGAGATTCGAAGCACCTGGGGAGGCAGACACCCAGAACCACACGGCTGGAGAAGCCTCTGGCGCCAGCCTTCCAGGCAGCCTGAAAAGATCCACACTGGTGCCTCCACTTTCCCCATCCCTGAAAAGCCGTCTCTTCCAGGCTGGTTTCTCAGGGCTGGTAGGACTGATTACAATTGGTTAGATGAGTTATGTCTGCACCTCTTTTTTAAAAAAATAAAATTTATTTTTTTAGTTGTAGGTGGACAGAATATCTTTATTTTTTATTTTATGTGCTGAGGATCGAACCCAGTGGCTCATGGGTGCTAGGCGAGCACGCTACCACTGCGCCATAACCCCAGCCCGGTGTCTGTACCTCTTTTGAGAGTAGAGGATAAAAGAACAGGAGCCCTGCCACTGTAAGTGAGCTGGGGCAAACCACCCCAGGACCTCACTATCTATAGGCAGGGCTAAGGCTTCCTCCCCGACAGCATAAAGAATGGAGAACTGTGTAATCCTAGCGACTCCAACTTGGAAGGCTGGGGCAAAACGGATTCCAAGTTGGAGGTCAGCCTGGGCAAGCTATCAAGACCCTGTCTAAAAAGAAAAAAGAGAAGTGGTTAGTGGGTTGGGGAATGTGACTCAGTGGTAGAGTGCTTGCCTAGCATGTGCAAGGCCCTGGATTCCATCCCCAGGACCTCCCACCCCCCCATCCCCAGAATGGAGACCTGGATTAAAAAATAATAAACAATAGCTGTAATGTTATGGAACGCAGTGGCACAAGCCTGTAATCCCAGCACTTAGGGAGGCTGAGACAGGAGAATCGCGAGTTCAAAGCCAGCCTCAGCAACGGCGAGGCGCTAAGCAACTCAGTGAGACCTTGTCTCTACATAAAACACAAAGTAGGGCTGGGGGTGTGACTCAGTGGTCCAGTACCCCTGAGTTCAATCCCCAGTGCCAAAAACAAAAAAAAAACAAACTCCTGCCCCAGCTACAGTCCAAAAGAAGGTGGCTTACTTCAGGTGTCCTGGGAGGATGGGCAGTTCACCTGAGCTGGGGGTTTGCTGTGGCTCAAGTGAATTCCAGGGTGATTTCCCCTTTTCCTCTACCCACCTGCTACCTTTCCCTGGCTTCCCAGCCCCTCTACAAGTATGGTGAGTGAAGCGGGAGGTAACCTTTTGGTCCCAGCTCACAGGTAGGGGCACTGAGCTGCAGAGAGCATGAGGCTTAGCCCTGGCTGCTCATGCTAGGACTAGATGAAGAACTGGGATTCCTTGAGGCTTGCTCCCCTGCACTTCTCCAGCTCCCTCCATGCCTCTGAAACTAGCAGAGTCCCCAAAGCAAAGACAGTGTGTTATCTTGGTGGGAACAGGCCCGTGGCAGGCGGGTGGACATGGTGCTGTTTTCAGACATGCTGCCATCTACCGAACTCCTTTGGCACATCGAGTGCAAAGTGCAGGCATGTCACTTTATATGCCTTACTTTTCAGTCTTTCCAAAAGTTGGGGGGGGGGGTGGCATTGCTTCTTTGCTAGGTGTGGAAAGGCAGGTAATGTCATCGTCCTCACTTTACAGGGGAGGAAACGGGCTCAGACAGGTGGCGTTCACTTTCCTCAAAGCCAGACTGCCTGGGATTGAATCTCAGCTCTGCTGTTCCTCACCTCTGAGCTTTGGTTTCCTTAAACCGCTGCCACCCCTTGTCGTTTGGACCCTCTGTTACATTCTCATCTACTCAGTGTGCTGTAGAGGACAATATAGACCTGGCTCTGCCACTGACCTTTCACCCTTCTAAGCTTCAGTTTTCCCTTCAGTAAATGGGGATAGAAATCCTTGCTCACAGGGCCATGGAGTGGTGGTAGTGGGAGGAAGGAATAGCACCGTACACATTAATTCCTCAGCCTGTCCCTCCTGAGCTTTTAGGATTCTGTCTCAGGTGAGAACCACACAATGGCTTTCTATTTTCTGGCTCTGTCATAGATGGTCAAGGTCAGGAAATCCCCTGAATTTGCTCCTTTCTTTCCTTCTGTCCAGCGGAACGGGCACTGGACACAATGAACTTTGAGGTGATCAAAGGCCAACCCATCCGCATCATGTGGTCCCAGAGAGACCCAGGACTCCGCAAATCAGGTGTGGGCAACATCTTCATCAAAAACCTGGAGGACTCCATTGACAACAAGGCCTTATATGATACTTTCTCCACCTTTGGGAACATCCTCTCGTGCAAGGTGGGTGTGCCACAAATACCTGTGTGGTACAGGGATGCTAACCAACACTTCCCTTTACAGTTTACAAGGTCCTTTCAGGAAGGCCCCAGGTACAGCAAGCTTGGACAGTAGCTCTTCTTTTCAGTTTGTCTCACCAGAACTACCAGTCTACCTATCATCAATTAGCTCTCTGTGTGACCAGCCCCAGTGGTGGCTATTAACAACCACCATTTATTTAAATCATAATTCTGCAGTTGGTGGTTTGTTCTGAACCCGGCTGGGCAGTTTGGTTTGACCTTGGCTGGGCTCCCTCATATGCCACTTGAGCCCGATGGGAGGCCTCTGGGGCATAGGAGTGCTTGGCTGTAAGGCAAGAACTTGGCTTTCTTCTCTGTGGCCTTCCACCCTCCAGCAGGCTAGCTTGGGCCATTCTCATGGCAGTGGCAGGGCCCCAGTAGACAGAAGATGGAAACTCACTGGGCTTCCTGAGACTTGAACTCAGAACTGGGACACTATCACTTCTGCATGCTATTGGGCAAAGTAGGACACAAGACTAGCCCACATACAGAGTGAAGAGTGAGAGGGCCCTAGAAATTATAGGATAAAGGCTACAGGAAGGCCATGAGTGGGGCCAATATGGCAATCAATGGGCCACATCTTGTTTTTGTTGAACATACTAAATACAAACACAACCACTGAGCTATACCCCCAGACCCTGCCACATCTTAAGATTTCTTTTAGGGCTGGAGATGTAGCTCAGTGGTAAAAAGCACTTGCCTAGCATACATAAGCCCTAGATTTGATCCCCAGCACCAAAACAAAACAAAACAAAAGATTTTTCTTCCATTAGAACGCAAGTTCCATCAGAGCAGTGATGCTGTACTTAGTCACTGTTGCATCCCAGTATCTTGAATAACCATGAGCACATAATAGGTGCTCAATAAATATTTGTTGAGTGATGGAATGTATTATCATTTGAAAAGGTCTCTGATTGTTCTCACTTTGTATATGAAGATGTTGAGCAGCAGAGGCCAGATAGCAGGTGTCTGTGTGCTGGCCAGAGGGCTTAAACCTGGGTGTTCTGCCCCTGTATTTTATGGGGATGGCTGGTGAGTTACCCTGTAGCCTCTGGAGCAACTACCTTCCTGGGGCGTTATGGTGATCTCGGTCTTGGAACTTTCCTGAGTGCTGCTTTGAGTCAGGAACAGTCCCTAAGTTCTAAGGCCTCATACCTTCCCTGTGGATGAGGGACTCTCCCTGTGGCCCAGAGGAACAGACTAAGGCTTGAGGTACAATAATATGCCAAGGTTCCCTGTGACAGGGAGACAGGGCTGCTCCCTGTCTTTGAGGATCAGTGGAAGAGTGACTCTTCAGTAACAATGGCAGATTTGTTAAGTACCTCCTATGTGCTAGGTTTTCCGCACAAATGGCCACATCCAATTTCCCTCCACAGCCCCTTAAAGTGTGCAAAAAAGGATCACTGAGTTGCACTTGAGGACAGAAGTTCAGAGAGTTGGAGTCACTTGTCCACAGTTAATGTTGCACTGGGGGTTGAGTTTTAGTGGCAGAATCAGAATTTGAACTAGTGGATTTGCCACTGAAGAAAATTGAACAGGGTACAGTGTCTTTCCCCAGTACAGGCCTTGAGGCTCTCTGGGACTCCGAGGATTAGACAGAAAGCAGTGTGTAATGCAGGCAGGTCTTTGCAGGCTTAATGAGGCCCTCTTGTGAGCCAGGTTTGAACCAAGGTGTACTGTGTGGTCCTTAGCCCTGGGCACTCTTGGGCCAGTTGGAGATGGAATCACTGGAAATCAGCTTTGAGGGAGAAGCATAGTGATCGTGATGAGGAAGGAGAGAGCCTTTTGCTGTCAGGAGTGGTTTCTGTGTCACTGTAGGAAGAGCACATGACCCGAGTCAGGTCACCCAAATGCCACGCCCAGTTGCTTAGCAGGAAGGCAACATAAGGTCAGACCATGGTATTTGGAGCCAGATGTCCTGGATTCAAATCCTGCCTCTTCCACTTCCTGGCTATGTGACTTTGGGCCAGTTGTTTAACCTGCCATACTTCAGTGTCCCCTAGAAAGGTGATAGTAGTAAGACTTGATAACCCACTGGTAAGGTTGTCATGAGAATGAACCAAGTTAAGATGTGTAGCCAATGGAAGGGCACTTGAGGTACTGTACAATGGCATACAAATGGCAAGTAAAATAATTAAGAAACTATTTCTGCTGGCTGACTTTATTCCCATTTTCCCTCTTGGACTTAGGTTATGAATTGTCTGGAAGGACCAGGTGCGGTGGCACACACCTGTAATCCCAGCACTTTGGGAGGCTGAGACAGGAGAATCGCGAGTTCAAAGCCAGCCTCAGCAATGGCGAGGCGCTAAACAACTCAGTGAGACCCTGTCTCTACATGAAACACAAAATAGGGCTGGGGATGTGGCTCAGTGGTCAAGTGCCCCTGAGTTCAATCCCTGGTACAAAAAATAAAATAAAAATAAAAATAAAAAATGTCTAGAAGGGTTCTCCTAGCAAACATAACAAGAAAAGTATACAACGCCCTTAGCAGGTGTGGGACCCGGAGTGCGGTCCAAGTCAACATTACTGAGTGTGGATAGAAGAGATGGGGCGTGACTGGAAAGTGGAAGAGCCCTGCCTGGGGCTGGAGAGGTAGAGAGGTGTGTGCTGGCCATGAGTTTGGAAGCAGAGTTAGTTGTGCAGGTCTATTGGAAAGCCTCAGATGCTGAGAAGTTTGTGCATCGTAGAAGCCCCTGGAGCTTAAAGAGACTAGTCAGAATCATGTTTTAGAAAGAGCATCCCAAGCTGGGTGCACTGGTACATGCCTATAATCCCAGCTACCTAGGAGGCTGAGGCAGGAGGATCACAAGTTTTAGGCCAGTCTAAGCAATTTAGACCCTATCTCAAAATAAAAAATAAATAAAAGGGTTGTGGATGCAGCTTAGTGGTAGAGTGCCCCTGGCTTCAGTCCTTAGTACTGTTGAAAGAACAAAAAAATGGGATGCGGTATGGGGATTTGAAGACCTGCTGGTGTAGGAAGACAGTGACAGCTGGTCTGTGGTGTAGGTGAAATGTGTTCATTCTGAATACTCTGTTAGCTTAAGCAAGTGGATTTATCTCCTTGAGCTTCAGTTGCCCATCACTAAAATGGTGCTGTTATGTGACATGGGATTATTTTCTATTTCTGGTGCTAGGGATGGAACCCAGGGCCTGTGCCTGCTAGGCACGCACTGTACCACTTGGGACCGTCTTTTACACGCACAGGGCAAGCACTTGGGTACTGGACATTTATGATCACCTTTGTCATTCTTTTCTCCTGGAACCCCCTGTTGGGGGTTGGATGTTCTGTCTGTCCTTCCTCCCTGTGGTCCAGGTGGTGTGTGATGAGCATGGCTCCCGTGGCTTCGGCTTTGTGCATTTTGAGACCCATGAGGCTGCGCAGCAAGCCATCAGCACCATGAACGGGATGCTGCTGAATGATCGCAAAGTGTGAGTGGCAGTGCCTGGGGGAGGGACTGAGGCTGGAGGGACAGGATCATGGCTCCCACCAACTAGGAAAGATGGGTACCAGACACTGGGCAGCAGCCTTGCTGGAAGCATGACTTCAGGCAAGTTGCTTGACCTCTCAGGGATTCTCTCCTAATGTCAAACTGGACCTGACGTTGGGTGTTAGAGGGATGTCCCGAGTCAGAAATGCAGTGACAATCCCAAAACTCGAGAGGGGACAGCTGAAGGCCAAATTACTCACGGACTCAGTGATTTCATCTGTTTTCCAGTCTTCTCTGTGGATTTTCTCTTAAACCTCGTGTGTTGCTGCATGGGATTTGGGGACAGAAGGAAAAGCAGGCACATGCTCAGCCTGTCCACATCCTGTGTCATCCCCACTTCACAGATAAGAGGACGCAGACGCTGGGGAGGACCTGCTCCTGGCTGCTCCCCTGCCCAGCATTGATTCTGCCCCTCTGGTAGCTTAGCCCTCGGTGCTGTGGAGTGAAGGCAGCTTTGAGCTGAGAGATGCACCCCAGGCATTTTGCCTGGGTCTGGGTGGGGGGTTCCTGTTGACAGGTCACACCAGTCTAGGTGGGCTTTTACCAGTTCTCAAAAAGGTGCCATCTTTGTTAGCAACTATTTACTCAAATTTACCTCTGCCATTTGATTTTTATCACCACCAGCATTTCGTACGCTCAGTTCTTTTTTCACTTAGGTTTGAATCCGGGGTGCTCTACCACGGAGCTACACCTGCAGCCCTAATGTTTTGAGACGGAGTCTTGCTAAGTTAATGAAGCTGGACTCAAACTTGCAATCCTCCTGCCTTGCCCTCCCAAGTTCCTGAGATTATAGGCATGGCTACCACACATGGCTATGCTTTTTTCTTTTTTTCTTTAATTTTTCCCTTAAGGATACATGCCTGCTAGGTGCAGTAGAGCATGTCTGGTGACCTAGCTACTTGGGAGGTTGAGGCAAGAGGACTGCTTGAGTCTAGGAGTTGGAGATCAGCCTGAGCAACCATGAGACTTTGCCTCTTTTTTAAAATATCAATAAAAAGGCCGGGCATGGTGGTGCACACCTGCAATCCCAGCACTTTGGGAGGCTGAGACAGGAGAATCATGAGTTCAAAGTCAGCCTCAGCAACGGTGAGGCGCTAAGCAACTCAGTGAGACACTGTCTCTACATAAAACACAAAATAGGGCTGGGGATTTGGCTCAGTGGTCGAGTACCCGAGTTCAATTCCTGGTACCAAAATATATATCAATAAAAAAGAAAAAGTAAATGGGTACTCTCAAGATATGTTTATGTGAACTTGGAAATTACTTAAAATTAATGTTGTATTTAAGTGATTTCAATCTATCCTCCAGAGTGACACTGGCATTGAACTTGTCTGATTGACAAGTCCTGCTTTTCTAGTGCACTCGTAGTGTTAAATGAATAAGCAAAGCCCCATGATGTAATTTAGATCCCAGTTTCACTGGAATGAGCACTGAGGCTCAGAGAGGTGAAGCAACTTGCCCAGGGTTGCATAGTGAGGCAGATGGAGACCTAGGATCCAAGTTCTTGTCTAAATCCCAAATTCATGCTCTTACCTCCTGTGCTCTTAGCTGCCTAGTATATGGTGTGTGTTTGTAACAAGAGTGAAGTCTTCTGAAGCTTATGCTAGGGACAAGCTCTGGAACATAGCCTCTTGGCTGTTGGAGGGTCTTGGGTAGGTTCAATCTATGGCCTTGCACAGTTGCCCAGTGAGGGATATGGAGGCTGGGAAGGGCGGCAACTGGCTCAAGTGGCCCAGTGTTGCTGGGTGGGTTGGAGTACGGTGGGGGCGGCTCAGGGCTGGCAGCTGCCTACCTTGGTGGTGTGTCTACAGCTTCGTTGGCCACTTCAAGTCTCGAAGGGAGCGGGAGGCGGAGCTGGGAGCTCGGGCCCTGGAGTTCACCAACATCTATGTGAAGAACCTCCAGGTGGACGTGGATGAGCAGGGCCTGCAGGACCTCTTCTCCCAGTTTGGTGTGTGTGTTCCCCGAGGGAGGAGGGGAATCCCTACTGCTCCCCTTTAAAACCCAGGTTTGCCACAGAGGAGAGCCCTCCTGGGGCTTCTCAAGGTCAGAGAGGGAACATCCAGGGCTCCCCAACTCCCCTTTGAGCCAGGTTGGTCCTTCCCAGGAAAGATGCTGAGTGTGAAGGTGATGAGGGACAACAGCGGCCACTCCCGGGGCTTCGGCTTTGTCAACTTTGAAAAGCATGAGGAAGCCCAGCAGGTAGGAGCCTCCCAGTGGCTCTATTCCAGGGAGGAGGGGCAGAGCCAGGACTGGGAAGAAGGGAAATCAGGAGCAGGGGCCTCCAGCTGCTGTGGAGGGGAAGAAAGTCCCCCTGTGCTTGGGCCAAGAGGGTGGAGAGTCCCATTCGCTGTCAGGGCCCTTCTAGGCTGGAGTGCAAAGGCCTAAGGCTTTGGCCTTCCATGGTCACTTCTAAGCCTTGAGCTTCAAAGAATTGAATATTTAGGCAGGGAAAGCAAAAGTCTTCATCAGATTTACATATTTACTAATGAACTGGCCACTTCACATAGTTTCTGTTCAAACATTTCTCCTCACTGACACTAATGTAAAAAATACAAACCCATAAAAAAGTCCTAGCCACTGACTCAGGATATGCTTGGGACAGACTTCTGATTTTTGTGGTTGAGCTAATAGAAATTCAGTTCAGTGTCCATAGATTACAGAGAGAAACTGCACTTTTTGCAGAGGATGTGAGAATTTTGTGCAGTTAACTGGCCTAAGCCTGCTAGATCCTTAATTTAAGATACAGATGCTTTCTTTGTTTTTGTTTTTATTCTTCTTTCTTTCTTTTTGGTACTGGGGATGGAACCTAGGAGTGCTTCACCACTAAGCCACACCCCAGCCCTTTTTATTTTTTGAGACAGGGTCTCACTGTGTTGCTTAAGGCCTTACTAAAGTTGCTGAGGCTGGTCTTGAATTTGTGACCCTCCTGCCCCAGCCTTCCGAGTCCCTGGGATGACAGGTGTGTGCTGCAATGCCCAGCTAAGACACAAATGTTTATTTGAAAAAAACTTACAGTCCTCACAGTTCACAAAAAGGATTCTTTGATACTGTGACGTACAACATGAAGTGAAGGATGATAATGCTGATTTTTTTTTTTTTTTCCATACTGGGGATTGATCCAGGAATGCTCTACCTCTGAGCTATATCCCTGGACTTTTTTTTTTTTTTTTTTTTTACTGGAGACAGGGTCTCACCAAATTGCCCAGACTGGCCTCAAACTTGTGATCCTCCTGCCTCAGCCTCCCAGGTAGCTGGGATTACAGGCATGTGCCATCATGTCCAGCAGTAATTATGTCACTTTGCTGCTCTGTTCAAATTATCCACATGCAGTTGCAGTAAGAACTTGACTATAAGTTATTTTCTAACAGACTTTAATTTTTAAAGCAGTTTTAGGTTCATAGCAAAATTGAGTGGAAGGCACAGATATTCCATATGCCCCTTACAGCCGGGCACGGTGGCGCAAGCCTGTAATCCCAGCACTTAGGGAGGCTGAGACAGGAGAATCACAAGTTCAAAGCCAGCCTCAGCAACGGCGAGGTGCTAAGCAACTCAGTGAGACCCTGTCTCTACATAAAACACAAAATAGGGCTGGGGATGTGGCTCAGTGGTCGAGTGCCCCTGAGTTCAATCCCCGGTACCAAAAAAAAACAAAACAAAAACAAACCCACATATGCTCCTTACCCCTTCACATGCATGGCCTCCCCCATTGTCTGTGTCCCCCACCAGAGTGACATACTTGTTACAGCTGATGAACCTGCACTGATATGTCATTATAGGAGGGCTCACGCCTAGGTTTTGTACATTCTGTGGGTTTGGACAAATGTATAAGGACACATATTTATTATTTTAATAACAGTGTTTTCACTGCCCTAAGAAACTGTGCTCTTTCAACCTTCCCTACCCGGCAGCCACTGGCCACCACTGATCTTTTTTTTTTTTAAATATATTTTTTTTAGTTGTAGATGAACACAATACCTTTATTTTATGTGGTGCTGAGGGTCGAACCCAGTGCCTCACACATGTGAGGCAAGCGCTCAACCACTGAGCCCCAGCCTCCACCACTGATCTTTTTTACTGACCTCACAGTTCTGCCTTATCCAGAATGTCACACAGTGGAAATCATCTAGCATGTAGCTTTTTACAGGTTGGCTTCTTTCACTGAGTGATATGTTTAAAATATGAGAATACTTGAATATCGTTAAAATAATTAAATTTTAAATATGGGAAACTTTGCAGATTTCAATTTTGTTTTTTAAAATAGAGCCCTAATCAAATTTTAAAAAATCTGATTCACTCTGAAAAACTTTTCAAATGACCTTTATCTGGTACTAATTATCCTCAGTTAGCAAGGCCACCTGGTTTGCAGGTAGTCCCCTCTAGGCCCAAAAGGTAGGACTGGGGGCCAGGGAGATGGCCCGGTCTGGGTGGTTTCCAAGCGTTTGCTCCCCTCCCCAGGCTGTGGACCAAATGAATGGGAAGGAGGTGAGCGGGCTGCTGCTGTACGTGGGCCGGGCCCAGAAGCGGGCAGAGCGGCAGAGTGAACTGAAGCGCAGGTTTGAACAGATGAAGCAGGACAGGCAGAGCCGCTACCAGGTAAGGCCAGGCCTTCGTGTGGACAGAGGGCCCTACACATTCCGAATGCCCCTAGAGGAGATCCTACTCCAGGCTAAGAATAATTCGGCCAAGTATGTCACATTCAAAAGTTGGAATGTTGTATAGTCATTAAAATGATATTAACAAATGTAATTAAAATTGTAGATCAGTATAATTTAAGCCTTCTTTGGGAAATGAACCCCTCAAAAGTTTATTTTTGGGGGTGCCAGGGACTGAACTCAGGGGCACTTAACCACTGAGCCGCCTCCCCAGTCCTATTTTGTATTTTAGAGACAGGGTCTCACCGAGTTGCTTAGCGTCTCGCCGTTGCTGAGGCTGGCTTTGAACTCGCGATTCTCTGGTGTCAGCCTCCCAAGCAGCTGGGATTACAGGCATGCGCCACTGTGCCCAGCCCCTCAAAAGTTTTTAATAGAAGTTCTAGATTCCTCGTGGAGAAGGGTGTGTATGTACACTCCATATATACTTACACCCATGCACACACATCATCCTCAGTAGCTCACAATGAGGATTTTTTCCTCTCTACCTTAGGGACATTTGGCAATGTGTGGAATTTTCAGTGGTCATGTTCTGGGGGCAGGGTAGTACTGGCATGTACTGGGTAGAGGCCAGGGACACAATGTGAGCAAGCAGGATATACAAATGTACAAAGGTGAGGTCCCAGTTCTGTTGTGTGTTCCCACACTTTGTGCTTGGGCAGACTGGAAGGAGGACATTGAGGTCCTGGGGGCAGCTGTCACTCAGGAGCCAAGGTCTGAGGTTAGACCACCAGAGTCAGTCCTGTCTGCCACTTCCAGGCTGGATGATCAGAGGCGATGCACTTGACCTGCTTGTGCTTCAGTTTTGATGTGTGTAAAATGAGGATTAACGTCTCCTTCTCTTAAGGATTAAACATTAAAATGTGTGAAAGAGCCTAGGGGAGTGCCTGGCACAGGGCCAGTCAGGGTGCTAGGCTCTGAGCCAGCAGAGGGTGAGTGGCAGGCAGCTGGTCCCGCCTGGGAGGAGCTCTGCCTCCAACTGCTCCTCCCTGACCATTCCTGCTGAGCTCCGAGCTTCACCTGCTGTGGGGCTTGGTGTCCCTCTGTGGCTCCCATCTATAAAATGCGTAAAGCCCATGGGGAGGTGGGCACCCATGCGGTGGATGAGAATTGCTGGGGGCCGCGGCCTCTGGGTAATGGGCATGCTGAGCCACTGGGGAGCAGTGGTGCTGTGGGAGCCTGAGAACAGGAGCCTGGGATGGCAGGGCTCCCCCTGACCCTTGTGGCCATGGCAGCAAGCCTGAGGGGAGGGGCAAATCAGCAGTGCCCTTTCCTACAGGGTGTGAACTTGTATGTGAAGAATCTGGATGATTCCATCGATGATGAGAGACTGAGGAAAGTGTTCTCTCCCTACGGAGTGATTACCAGTGCGAAGGTGAGGGCCGGGCACCTCCAGGGCACAGCCTCCCCTTCATCCTCCCATCCTCGCACCCCCACCAGCCTCTCACTGGGCATTCAGTCAGTTGGTGCTGGACCTTTTATTGCTCTGTCTCACCTTTTTGGATCTCATAGTCCACCTGCAGCCCTGTCTAGGTTGGGGGAGAAGAAAGTAGACATGTAGTCTACCACTGGATCTGTTGGGGTGCACCATAACAAGCATTTATTGAGTGCCTACTGTATGCCAGATTCTGGAAATTTATGTCTCAAAATTTCTGTGGACTGTTGCTTTCTGGCCTTGGCCAGTGACATAATGCCTTCAGGACCTGTTTTCCTATCTGAAAAATGAGAGAATTGAGCTGTATTGGTTTTCCACTCATTCTTCCCCATTTATTGAGCACCAACTATGTGCCCACCCTTGTGAGGCATCTGAGATGTGAAAATGGTCCTCCTACTCAGTAGCTCTATGACCCTGACCAGGAGTCTTAACTTCTTAGCCTTATCTGTAAGATTGGGGCTGTGGGCTTTCTGTATGGTGCTCAGCCCTGGCTTCTTTAGCATCATCTGGGAAGCTCTTTAGTACAGACTTCTGGGTCAGACAAAGTGCATGTAGATATCTGTAGACAGGGCTTGGGCACCTTTTGGAAGGCCCCTAGATGGTTTTAAGATGACCCACGATTTATTCATCCCATACCAGGCTCTGTGGGAAGCATATAGGAACATACCAGGTATGTCTGTTAATACCTCTTAAATACTGTTAACTCATGTGTTATAAGAATTGGGGTGCTGGAGGAGCTGTGGGAGCTCAGTGGGACAGGAGGGAGGGCTTCCTGGAGGAAGTGGCAGTGGCAGCAGCATTTGACTGTTAGGAGCTGTGGGTGGGAATTTGCCTTCCTTGGAGAACAGCGTGGGCGATGGGGCTGGGGACCTGTGCATGTGATGGTTGGGGTCTTAGAAAGTGATCTAGAATTTCTCTTGACTGTTGAATCCAATCTTAAACTTCTTTCAGGGAGCCTGGTACCTGGGGGAGGGGTTCTAATTTGTGGTGGTGGTGAGGTAAAAGGCCTTTTGAAAAATGTGACAGAAAGCTATGGGACTCAGTAAATTTGATTAAACCTGATATAAAGCTACAGGTCCTCCTTTTTAGCAACTGCATACACACTTGGTGCAGTATTGTACTGGAAAGCTGGGCTCTTAGAGATCTTTAGACCTACATCTAAATCCCAGCCCTACCATTTCCTAGCTGTAGAACCTGGGCAAGTGACTGCCTTTCACACTGTTTACCCACCTGTGAAGTGGATGCAGCATCATGCCCTGGAGGCTCCTGAACGCTATGCATGGGGCTGCATACAGAGCACATGCTTTCCATGCGCAGCAGGATGGAAGTGGTTGTGATCATTCAGCACGCATTGTGTTTGATTTCAGGAGAGTCACTGACCTTGAGGAGTCTTTGAACAAAGGGCATATGTAAATCTGGATTGTTCAGACTTGAGGCACACCTGGGGTGATCATCTTTTCAGTAGGCCAATCAGGTTATGAGGATTTTATATAACTTTATTTATTTTCCATTTTATGTAAAGTAGTGATCATGAAAATTAGTTGATATATAAACTACTATAAATACTTAGCCCACAGTCAAGTTCATAGTAAATTCTGTACGTTTACTAATTTTTATCATTACTTGGTTTTTTTTTTTTTTTAGATGTTGATGGACCTTTACTTTATTCACTTATTTATATGTGCTGCTGAGAATCAAACCCAGTGCCTCACGCATGCGAGGCAAGCGCTGTACCATTGAGCCCCAGCCCCAGCCCCATTACTTGGTTTTTAACTACCTACTAACCAGGTTTTTTTTTTTGCTACTAGGGATTGAACCTAGAGCACTCTACCAATGAGCTACATCCTCAGCCATTTTTATTTTATTTATTTTTTTGGTATCAGGAATTGAACACAAGGGTGCCTAATTGCTGAGCCACATCCCCAGTCCTTTTTTTAATATTTGGTCTCGCTGAGTTGCTTAGGGACTTGCTAAGTTGCTAAGGATGGCTTTGAACTTGCAATTCTCCTGCCTCAGCCTCCTGAGCCCCTGGAATTACAGGTGTGTGCCATAGCCCCTGGCCCTTTTTATTTTTTGAGACAAGGTCTTACTAAGTTGCTTAGGCCTTGTTAAATTGCTGAGGCTGGTCTTGAACTTGCAATCCTCTTGCCTCAGCCTCCTGAGCCACTGGGATTATAGGTATGCACCACCAAGCCTGGCATCCTACTAATGGTTCTTAACAGAATTTTTTTTTTTTATGAACACAATATCTTTATTTATTTTTATGTGGTGCTGAGGATCGAACCCAGTGCCTCACGTATGCGAGGCAAGCGCTCAACCGCTGAGCCATAACCTCAGCCCCTTAACAGAAATTTTTAACTGTATTTTTGTGTCAACACCTCTGTGTGGTGAGCCTGTGGATCCCTCCTAAGAATATTTTTAAATGATAACATTCACAGGATTATAAAAACCAATTTTATTGAAGTGTGACATCAAAATGCTAAGGTGTCAGTAAGCAGTTAAGTGCTTCTTTATTAACACATCAAACTAAGATCTGTCAGGGTAGCAGAGTAAATAACAGATCAGCAACACTATGACATGATTTCTCCATGACAGTCACAGGCCTGGTTAATATTGCCATGGTATTCTTTTGTTGCCGAAAGAATTATTCATAATGGAAGGAAATGCTAATGTGGAAATAAGGTGGTTACTTTTCCCCATCAAGTTCATAGGCCCCCTGAATTATAATGACTCCCCCGGAGGGGGATCTATGGGTCCCCAGCTATACTGGGGAGTGGCACTTTGAAAATCACCAAGTCAGAGCATGGGCTCTGAGAGGACAGGTGTTGGAAAGGGCTGTGTCCAGCCCTTCCAGAGCACGGGAGCCGGGCCAGTCTCTTAACCCCAGGAAAGCTTTAGAACAAAACGGGGATGAGATCCTGGAAGAGAAAAAATATTAGTTAAAAAAGTAAAACCCAAATGAAGTGTGGAGTGAGGGGAGGTAGCGTGTCATGGTTAGCGGCATTGTACCAGGGGCAGAGTTTGGATAAGCGTGCCATGTTAACACTGGGGAGCCTGGGTGATAACACTGGGGAGCCTGGGCGAGAGACCAGGGCTCAGTACTGTTCCTGGAACTTTTCTGTAAGTCTCAAGTTACTCCAGAACAATGAGGCTGTTTTATAAGGCTGAGAAAAACTCCTAAAGAACTTTGGCCCAGGGCCTTGCAGAGGCAACACAGGTCGCCTCTGGCTGTGTCTGGGTCCCTAGTTGGGTGATCTGAACAAGTTTCCCTTTCTTCCCCTGACGTGGAAGCTGCAGGACCTCCCTTATCAGAATGTGCATGTGGGCCTCACATTAAGGCACGCAGTGTCTGGCACACAGTGGCCTCAGTAAACACAGAGTGCACGGCTTGTCCCTTGAGCACAGGTTTCTCACGGGGCTTCCTGGGGGAGGAGGGGAGTACAGCACAGGAGTCTTCCTTCTCCATCCCCAGCAACCCTTGTCTTGTCTTGCTTTTAGGTGATGACAGAGGGTGGCCACAGCAAGGGGTTTGGCTTTGTGTGTTTTTCCTCTCCAGAAGAGGCAACAAAAGCTGTGACAGAGATGAACGGGCGCATCGTGGGCACCAAGCCGCTGTACGTGGCATTGGCCCAGCGCAAAGAGGAGCGGAAGGCCATCCTGACCAACCAGTACATGCAGCGCCTCTCCACGGTGCGGGCCCTGGGCCGCCCCCTCTTGGGCTCCTTCCAGCAGCCCTCCAGCTACTTCCTGCCCGCTATGCCCCAGGTGACAGTCTGCCCATAGCTCCCGCCACACCCTTTTCCTGACAGGTAGAGCAGGAAGGCGGGAGCTTCACAGGAAGAGGTTCTGCAGAAAACTCACTAGGCAGCTGTCCAAACCCCTGAAGCTTAGTCACCCCATCTGTAAAAAGGTGGAGTGCCAAGGAGCATCTCCCCACCTGAGAGATTCTTGAATGTTGTGCAGAGAGACTTTCTCTGGTCAAATAAGTTGGGGAGATGTTGTATCAAACCAAAGGAGCCTAAATTTCTTTACTATGTCCACTACCCTACCGGAATATGCTGATGTCCATTATGACTCCCAGACAGGCAGACAGCAGATGGCATTTCCTCAGCTTCATGGTGGTTTCTGTGGGATGTCTGTTGACATATCCTGGGGCTATTGTTCTGAGGAAGGTAGTTTGGGAAAGGACCTCATGAGACTTAAAGGAAATAGGAAGACATAAGCCATTGAAGGCCATGGGGTTGGTAATATTCCCTCTCATCTTAGCAGTTGCTTCAGCTAGCACAAATCTGAGTAAGAGGTGTCATCTTTTTATCTAGGCCTGATAAGGAGCTGGGATTGAAATATGAGATCTTTCCCTAAAGGGTTCTGGGCTAATGGGTCTCCTGAGATAGGAAGGAGCCTTCAAGCCAGCTTTGAGGCTTTTACTAACCTGTTCCCTAGAGGGGACAGTAGAGTTCCTGCAGTAGTGTCCCTGACAGGATGAGGTTTCTCACCTGGCCCCCCCTATTGCAGAGCCCCTCATTCTAGGTCCTCTTCTCCCACACAGCCTCCGGCCCAGGCTGCATACTGTGCCTCTGGCTCCATGGCCCCCATCCAGCCTGCCCCCAGGTGGACGGCCCAGCCACATAGACCTTCATGTGAGTGACGCAGCCCCCTTACTCTCAACTTAGTCTATCGGCATGAGTCTCATGAAGCAGTGTGTAACATGGGTCAAGCCTGGCTGTGCCATTTCCCAGGTTGGGTCCCTTCACCTCTCTGAGCCTCAGTTTCCTCTTCCCAATGTGAGCCTGAATGAGTGTGCATAAAGTCCCCCAAATAGTAGCAAGGTTATAGAAGACACGCAGTGAAGCCATTCTGTCATCTCCAAAGACTTCTCTCAATTATAGCTGAAGAATCAGGAGGCTGAGGCTGGTGGATCGTGAGTTCAAAGCCAGCCTCAGCAACTTAATGAGGCCCTAAGCAACTCAGTGAGACCCTGTCTTTAAATAAAAAAGGGCTGGGGATGTGGCTCAGTTAAGGCCCCTGGGTTCAATCCCCAGTACCAAAAAAATAAATAAATAAATAAATAAAAAATAAAGCTGAGAAAATGAAACTCCTCTGGCTATACTGCTGAATGACCTTCCTAAGAGCCAAGTTCACATTCACTTGAAACTGTCTTGGGGTAAGGTGCATGACCCCAGCACTTACGCATCTTGGGACTCTGGCAGACATGAGCTGGCTTTGTCATTGCAGATTTCCACACTCCTACTCCCTGGAGTTCTGGGTTTAGGTGAAGTCACTTATCTCTCTGCTGTCAATTTCTAGTCCCCTTCCCAGCCCTGGACCTTCAGGGCATGGTATTATATCTCCATAAATTTTCTCCATTTCTCTCTGGGCTGCAAGCTGTCTACCCTCCGGCTGCCTCAGTGGTCCGGCCAACAGGCATGTCTAGGCGCCCGCGGGCCCACGTCAGCAGTGTCAGCCAGGCTTCCACCCAGGAGCTACACCCGGTGCCCCACACCCAGAGAGTGGGTGAGTGTGGGCAGGGCCAAGAGGAATGCGGGTGTAAGGAGGGGAGGGCAAGTCTTGGTGCTGGGGTTGGCACTGGAGGGGAGTTGAGACCGGCCTCCATGGTGACCCTACTACCTCCCGGTAAGCCAGGCTGTGTCCCTTGGCCTCTAGCTCCTGGGACTCACTCTGTGGCACTTGCTAACTACTGTCTCTGATCACCTATTCTTTAAAATAGGGATAGGAATAGCATGCCCCTTTGGTGAGGATTGTTGAGCACACAAGCCAGGAGCTGAACCTAGTACCACAGTGACTGTGCACACGGGCTAGGCTTTGGCTGCAAGGCGAGCACAGCCATTCTGTCGCTTGGCAAACCTCCTCACGTCTGTGTGCTGGTCCTGCGCTTGGCAACTGGGGCTTCTGTATGAACAAGCTAGACCCAGTCCTTGGCCTTAAATCACTGCCAGGTTCTGACACCTTGCTTCTTTTTTCTTTTTATTGTGGTAAAATATACATAACAATTTACAAGGTTTTTGTGTGTGTGTGTGTGTGCTGGGGATTGAACCCAGGAGCACTCTACCACTGAGCTACATTCCAAGTCCTTTTTTTTATTTTCAAGCAGGGTTTCACCAGGTTGCTAAGGCTGGCCTCAAACTTGTGATCCTCCTGCCTCAGCCTCTCAGAGCTCCTGGGTTAACAGGCATGCACCATTGTGCCCAGCATCACTTAACCTCTTTCTTTTTTTTTGGTACTGGAAATTGAACCCTGGGGCTTTACCACTGAACCACATCCCTAAGCCTTTTTTATTTTTTGAGACAGGGTATCACTAAGTTGCTTAGGGCCTCAATGAGTTGCTGAGGCTGGCCTTCAGTTTGCCATCCTCCTGTCTCAGCCTCATGAGTTGCTGAGATTACAGATGAGTGCTACCACGCCTGGCTCACTTACCCATTTTTACATGTACAATTCAGTGGCATTTAGTGCATTCACACCACTGTGCAGCCATCACCAACATCCATCTGCAGAACATTTTTTCCCTGCAAAACTGAAATTCTATACCCATTAAACCCCAACTCCTCACACTTCCCCCTCCTTCCATTCCCTGGAAACCACAATTCTACTTTGTCTCTGAGAATTTGACTATACCAGGTATTTCATATAAGTGAAATTATATGAATCTGTCCTTTTGTGACTGATTTATTTCACTTAGCATCCTCAGGATTCACTTATGTTGTAGGCATGTGTCAGAATCTCTTTCCTTTTTAAGGCTAAATAATATTCCATTGTACACATAGGGCACATGTTACTCATCCCCTCACCTGTTGATGGATACCTGGGTTGCTTTCACCTCTTGGCTACTGTGCATGCTGCTGCTGTGGACATGGGTTTACAAACCTCTGAGACTGCTGTCTGTTCTTTTGGGTACATACCCAAAGTGGAATTTTTGGATGATTTGGTAATTCTCATTTTTTGAGGAACCCTCGTGGCTGCCAAGAGTGCACAAATGTTTCAATTTCTTTATGTCCTAACCAACACATTATTTTCTGTTTGGGGTTTTGTTTTGTGGATAGCAGCCATTTGAACCTTGTTTATTTTTTCCAGCCAACATTGGTACCCAGACCACAGGACCAAGTGGGGCGGGGTGCTCTACACCAGGCCGGCCTCTCCTGCCATACAAATGTCCCTCAGCTGTACACAACACCCGTGGGGTAAGACTGGCCCAGCTGCCCACCATAGTCTGGGCTCTGGGAATCCTGGCTCAGAACCTTGGCTAATGTGTGGCTTATAAAGTTCCATTTATTAACATGTGCAGTCAGCAGAAGGGAAAAGAGGGCCAGGGTCATATTTTATTTGCTAATTATAATTTGCTTTGCCTAGGTTGTTACCAAAATTAATTTGGATTTCTATAGTATTTCTGTTGAACAGTAAGGAAAGGTATTCTAAGAATATTCTGAGTATTGAAGGGATGTGATTAAACCTCAAAATAGGACTAAAATATCTACTATCATTTAATGAAAGGCTGTGTATTTTCCTGCCCAAAAGAGGCCTCAAATTCAGCACTATCATATCCTGTTTAGAATTCCAATGTGTCTAGTTAAAGTACTTTTTGCATAATGAACAAAAGTGGTCTTTAAACAGCAAAAACACTTCTAAAGTTACCAAGATGTGAAAGGGTGTTCTGGGGACGTGTCCATAAAGCTACCTGATAAGGTGCTTTATTTGGCACTTAGTGATTAGCGATGCTTAACTTTCATTTGGTAACATTGATTAGGGGACTTTATGGGTTCACAGCACATCTAAGTTAGAACTTTGTCTTCTAATCCATGTGCCCTTGTTAGAGACTGTCCCACCTGTTTGTCCAGACCTTATCTCCTGCTCCCCTCTTCCAGACCCTTCCTGGAAGCCTGTGTTCACATAAGTATTTGGAGGCCTTTCCCATCCCTGTGGTTAAGGGACATGTCCCCGGCACTGTATAGGTCCAGGAGCCTGCTGTGCACGTGCCTGGCCAGGAGCCGCTGACTGCATCCATGCTGGCTGCAGCGCCCCTGCATGAGCAAAAGCAGATGATTGGTGAGTGGCTGACACCCCTACATTGGGGCAGCAAAAGGAGGGCTGGGAGCTGGTGAGGCTGCTGGGAACCTACTGAGCTGCAGGGTGACCTTACCCAAGCTGCCTCTACTTTAGTCTTAAAACACTGGTCAGATCAAGGTCCTGAGGCTTTTTCCAGCTCTGCTGTTCTATGATTGACTTAGGTGAGAGACACCCCAGATGTGGAGAGGGTCAGTGTCAGGAGGCAGATTAAGAAAGGGCACAGCCTTGAGTTTATGCTAGGAAATGGCCCAGGGGTGTATAGTTTATATCTCTTCTAACGAGAGGAAGCTCTTGCCAAATTTCATCTGTCTCCTGGTACCCACTGCAGGGAGGTGGGAAAAATCTGTGCACTGGGCTCTAAATTCCTGGTTCATTTCTGTCCATGACATGAGTCCATGTCAGGCCCTGCTAAAAGGTGCCTTGAACTGTAACTGAATGAGCAGGCTTGTTCCTGGTTGGCAGCTGCTTCCCTGCATGGTCACCGAGATCTCCTCACTGAAGGGTTACTTAAATGCCTCCACACAATGATCTCTCAGCTTTTTTATTAGGGTTTTGCCTTTCCATATCCCATCTGTCTGCTGTAAAGAAAATTTTTGAATGTGCTTAATGAAGGCAGAAGGTTTTCTTAGCAGGTCTCTGTAAACATTCCTTTACGGGAAGACCCTTCTCCCCCGACTTAAGAACCCAATCCTGGCTGGATCTTCCACATGCCAGATGCCAACACTAGGCCTTATAGCTGGAACTACCTCATAGTGGTAGTTCATGAATTTACCCTATGTATTTGTTTTCCACCCTCCAAAAAAACTCTCAAGTTGAGCATTATCATTCTGTTTAGAAATTCGATGTGTCTAGTTAGAACTATTTCTTGCAAAATGAATGAGTGGTCTTTAAACAGCAGCTGACTTTGTGTTAGGCCCTGTGCTGTTCACATATATTAACAAATTTTTTTTTTTTTTTATACTGGAGATTGAACTTAGGGGCACTTGACCACTGAGCCACATCCCTAGCCCTATTTTGTGTTTTATGTAGAGACAGGGTCTCACTGAGTTGCTTAGCACCCTTTTTTAATATATTATTAATATATTTAATATATTATTATAGCGCCTCGCCGTTGCTGAGGCTGGCTTTGAACTCGCGATTCTCCTGTCTCAGCCTCCCACAGTGCTGGGATTACAGGCGTGTACCACCGCGCCCAGCTTATATTAACAAATTTGATTCTTCAAACTGTCCTCTAAGGCAGGTTTGCCATGGGCACTTTGTAGTTCATAAAAGAAGTTCCCAGTAAGTGACACAACCTACAAGGAGCACTGGGGTATGTATGGGCCAGGTGTGGCATAAGCTTGTCCACGCAGGGGAGCGTCTTTACCCCCTTGTCCATGGCGTACACAAGCAGCTGGCTGGCAAGATTACAGGCATGCTGCTGGAGATAGACAACTCAGAGCTGCTGCTCATGCTGGAGTCTCCAGAGTCCCTCCATGCCAAGGTAGGTAGAGCACAGTCAGCAGGATGGCTAAGGACAAGGGCTAGCCCAGCCACTAGGCCAGTGAAGCTGACCTGGCTTATACTCCTTGAAGGCCCGCTGAATGTTGGGGTGGGAGAGGGCTTTTTTTTTTTTTGGTACCGGGGACTGAACCCAGGGGTGCTTTACCACTGAGCCACATCCCCAGCCCTTTATATTTTATGTATACAGGGTCTTGCTAAGTTGCCAAGGCTGGCTTTGAACTGGCTATTTCTTCCTGCCTCAGCCTCCCAAGCTATTGGGATTTCAGGCATGCGCCACCACCCCCGATGGGAGAGGCCCTTGAGGGTTTGTTACTTCAGGCAGCTATGTTTTGACTCAGTATAAAGGTCTTTTCCCGTGTCCAGCAATGTAATTCTATCTTGACAAGGTGACAGTGGGGCACGGGATCTTGTAAGCAGCAATGAGGAGGTCCACAGACCCTTTATCATGCTGAGGTGGGAGAGGCAAAGGCCCTTTGGGATCCTGCTGGGAAGCTGCACTAAGCCCCTCCTACTTGTGTCCCACAGATAGAAGAGGCTGTGGCAGTGTTGCAGGCACACCAGGCCATGGACCAGCCAAAGGCATATATGCACTGAAAACAGGTGGGTGGCTGTGGTGGGAAGACGGGGTCAGAGCAGCTGAGCCCAGAAGCAGCTGTGGAGAACGGGGCCTCAGGCTGCCTTTCAGAAGCTGAGGACTGTGTTGTGTCGCTGACTTTGAAGCATCAAGGAAGCAGAGAGGGTCACAGGAGGTGGTTCTCTGTGTGGCTGGAATGGTGAAGAGTGAAGGAGGTGCTCTTGTACCAGCTGTCCTGCCCGACCTCATACACTATAGTCTGGACTTCCCCTGGGCACTGGCTCCATTAGCTGAATACTACATGTCTGTCATCCTACAGAAACAATTATTTTTTCCCTTTCATCCCCAGAAAAATGGAATCCTCATTCCTGTGGCAGTCAAGAGAAACAGCATCTCCTGCTCTCAGCTCTGGCCCTGTGAACTATAACTTACTTCTCAACTGGACTGTATCTGTACTTGAGCCCTGTACATGGAATGAAGGCTGGTCACCCACCCAGCCCCTTCCCTTTTGTTTTGTGCATTAAAAGTGCTGCAAAATCTTGCCTCTTAGGAGGCTTTCTTAAGCCTGAGGGAGTTGGGAGTGAAGTGAAGAGCAGACTTGACTGGGGCTTTGGCTATAAGAAAAAGAACCCCCAAAGCACTAACATACACAGGGCGTATGTACTAGAACAGAACTGTCAGGAACTGAGCTAGGCTACTTGTAATAGCTCCAAACTAGAAAGGACTGGCCCATCAGCAATGCAGCAGATGGTTAAATGGGTATCATCATACAATGGACTGAGAAAGTGGAAAAAAGCTCCAGTGCTCAATCTGACGTGGCATTTCTGGACCCCTGGTTTGAACACCTTGCAAGGCCAGCTGGCAAATACCTTAGAAGCAAGAAATTGCTTCCAGGTCCTGGGCTGCTGGAAGGGTTGTGTAATTAAAGGTAGGAATGTTAGGATGCCTTCCCAGATCAGGGTCCCCTCTCTTGCAGGAAATGGAGAAGTCTCTGAAGGAGGTTCTTTGGGACAATTAGTGCTCACCTCCCATCAGGGGTGTAGACCCCAGCTTTGTGGCCTCCCTTGTACCAGGGCAGCCAAAAGATAAGGGCAAGGATCACAACTCAACACATGGGTACTGCCACAAGTACACCAGCAATAAATCCAACTGAGTCTCCAAGGCTGTACTGATATTCCGCCTTAACTCCTCTCTCCCTCTGTTCTCTACAAACGTTTTCTTTGGAGTTGAGACCTAATTTGCCCACACTGGCTTCACACCTGTGATCCTTTTGCCTCCTGCACAGCTCAAACTATAGACATGTGCCACCATACCTGACTTACAAAGGCTGTTTCAAACTTTCTTCACTCCTCTAGCTTCTGACCCCATGTTCTCTGCAGATTTCATCTTTTCAAATGCTGGATGTTGGCGTTTCTTCAGGCCCTCTCCTCAGTATCTGATTTATAACCACACCTTCAATTTGCACCTGCTCTAGGATGACTCTCAGTCACCCCTGGGCTACAGGTCTCATTCTACCTGCCATCAACTTTTTTTTTTTTTTTAAATATTTATTTTTTTAGTTGTAGGTGGACAGAATATCTTTGTTTTTATGTGGGCTGAGGATCGAACCCAGTGCCTCACACGTGCTAGGCAAGCATGCTACCACTGCGCCACAATCCCAGCCCCCCATCAACTCTTTGTATCTTTTGGGTTTTTTTTTTTTTTGGTTCCAAGAATTGAACCCAGGGCCT
Source organism: Geosciurus inauris (assembly GCA_004024805.1). Lineage (NCBI taxonomy): Eukaryota > Metazoa > Chordata > Mammalia > Rodentia > Sciuridae > Geosciurus > Geosciurus inauris. The sequence continues at coordinate 71,910 of PVHX01003748.1, read as the reverse complement.
TGTACATGCTAAGGAAGCACTCTACCACTAAACCACATCCCCAGCCATCTTGGTGTATCATTAACACATCCAGCTTGTCTAAAATCAAGCTCATGACTTCGTGTGTCCCTCCCCCAGTTCTCTGGCTCTCTTCCGTGGTCTGTTTCAGCAGACGGCCCCAGCCTCATTCTGTTCAAAAGCCAGTATTAGGGTTTCCTCACTCCCTGTGCCACTTCGCTTTCCCTCCTTCCATATGAAATCTATTAATTTTTACCCCTTACTCTCAGATCTACTTCTAAATCCACTACCGCCACCCTAGTCCAAACTTGGATGGACTCTAGCAATAACCTCCCAGTGGCTTCACTACATTTGCAACGACCCTTCTCCAATATGTCCTCTACCAGAGTCAGAAAGCTTGCTTCAGAATGCGCATCTTCCTTCTCATCCTGTGAAAGGCCTTCAGTAGTTTCCTATTGTTAGAGCAAGGGCAAAACCCTACCCTAACCCTGCAAGCTCTGGCTCCTACATAGGAACTGGCAGGATACCTTGTCATTCCCATGTAATGACCTTCTCTTGGGATAGGAGCTAAATTCATTTATGGCCATTAAGACAGTCACATTGATAATTGTCTCTCCTAGAAATGTTAACCTATGACATGCAGAAATTTTAATCTTCATAGCCTCTCAGGAGATGGTGACTGACTTTCAAACATCAGTGATGAGGAAGCTTATCACAGTATTCTTATGTGTTTAAGTATTAAAAAAAAAAGCCTCTTGAGCTGCGAAGAGCAAGGTCTGTGTGTGGCCATAACCATTGGGCTCTTGAAATAGCCTATGCAGAAGGCAGCAGCATCGAGTTTAGAGTCTAGACTCTGCTTCCACTGAGTCTAGATGTGCCTCCTAGATCTGTGGGTTGTGATGGGTGTTGCCACTAAATCTGCTTTCAGTGGAGCCCAAAAAGGCAACAGGGGTGTGGCTCCCCACTCTGACAAGGTCCTCTCTCTGGCCACACGTGGGGCCCCATGGGTATGTCTGACTCCTATCATGCACTGGAGCCTAAAGGTCTGAATATTCATTCATACAGCAAAAGACTCTCCTTAAGCAGTGTTTCTATCCTCTCTTCACAGCTCATGTTCCTTAGCACTTTTGTGATGAGAAGCACAAGCCAGTTCAAACACTTTTTTAAATCATAACACTTCATTAAAGTGAAACTGATTTAATTAAGACAGCCCAGGAATTTGTCCCTTAATTCTGGACAAATTCTAAAGCTCTCCAGCCTTACTCCATGCCATGGTTTATGAACCTGAATGGTATTTTTTAGCCCCTGTGCTTCCTCACCAAGGCTTTTTATACAGGCTGTTGTGTCTCCACACTGCTTTCACCACCTCCCCCACCAGTTAACCTCTCACTTTAGAACACACACGAGCTTAACGCCCTCAGGGGCCCTTTGCCCTCCACTGTGGGAACCTCCTTGTGGAGGCAGGTAAGATGCTGATGGCTTCATGATGCTCTGCAGGCTGTGGCTTTATCTTTGGGTGATGATCTGATTAACTTCTTGCCTTCCCACCCAACTGTCAGCCCTACAGCAGGTACTGTGTTTATTCTTTGTTGCCTCCCCAGCACTGTACGCAGCACATGGCCCATGCAGATATTTGAGTAAATTTGTTCAACAAATAGATGAAAGCACAAGCAGCAGCAGCTTCTGTTGTTATTGCTATAAAGTTCCAGGCGCAAGGCTGAAAAGGCATAATTGAAAGTATGACTTTTGTATAGAAGAAAGCCTTTTAATGCAATAGCTTAACACACAGTTCAACAAATTCAGTCAGTTCAAATAAACTTCAACATATTACATAGAACTAAGAAGCCTGGAAGGGCCACCACTGTGAAGGGGAAAAGGCAAATTGTTGCCCAGGATGGAAGGACACTGACTTCAAGGATGCCCCTCTCCCCATCCTGGGAGGTGTGGCCATAACCACTGGGCTCTTGAAATAGCTTTTGTACCTCCATGCAGAAGGCAGTAGCATAGAGTCAAGGGCAGAGCCATCCAAGGATCAGAGCTCTGCCTTCTCACCAGAGGAGGGCCTGGAAAAAAGGCACTGGGGCTGACACAGAAAACTGCCCAGGACAGGGTGGGGACAGCAGCTGCACCCTTGGGGAGATTGCAGCCCTGGAGAACCAGCTCAACAGGCTGCTTTGGGTGTTGGGTCAGGGATTTTATTTATCTCCCACTTCTACCCAGGAGCTCAGTTCAGATTAGCTGCAGAAAGGTAGGGTCTGATGCAGCTACAAAGGCAGCACTCAGTCTGTAGCACAATTGGGGCAGGGACAAAACCAAGTGCTTTGCAGTTGAGGACCTGCTTCTCGGATATGCTAGCTATCAGGCGGCGGGGAGGGAACAGGGCTCAAGCTTCACACTCAGCTCTAGCGAAGACCTCTGTGGTGGAACGATGTCTGTGCCTGACTACGCTGGTTTAACTTGAACAATCAAAGCCTCTCAAAGGTGGAGGCCGCTGCTGTCTGGAGGGGCTGAGGAGGGTACTTCAGAGCTCCCTGTGGGGCATGCTGGATTTCAGGGGTGGCTGCAGGGCAGGAGGCCCCTGGCTTCTCTGGGAAAGGCAGACAAAAGGTTCCTACTGCCCTTTAAGATTTTATTTCAGTTTCTGGTTAACTTCCTGCCGTAACTTCTGTGCAGGGCCATTCCTGGGCTCAATCTGTAGGAGGCTGCTGATGTCTGCAAGGCTGGATTTATAGTCCTGATGGGGAAGAAGAAGAGAATGTGGGGAAGGGACATGGATGAGGTGAAATTCAAATGGATGGAGACAGCTGCTGAGACATCAGTGTTTTAAAAACCAGCCTCTACCTGCCCTGAGCCATCCTGGCCCTAGGAGAGAAGAAACTCGGCAGGAACTCGCTTACCTGAAGGAGCACCGCATAACCCTCTGCACTATGCTATTACCTCTAGGCAGGCCCTTTTACCTTGAGTGCCTTGTAGGCTTGAGCCCGTCTGTACAATGCCTTCACGTTCTTGCCATCCAGCTTGAGGGCTTCTGTGCAGTCCTTCACTGCTTCCTTGTCCTGATTCAGGACCAGATGACAGAGTGCTCTGAGGGGAAAGACCATTGCAGAGGTTGTCACTTCTGTGGGCCCCTGTAAGCCAGGAGGTAGGTGAGGAGTGACCTCTGGATCACTGAACATCTATTTTGTGTTGACTGTAGCTTCCTCAACCCTATTCCCTTTTTACAGATACAAAAACTAAAAAGCTGGCTCAGAGGGGTGAAGGACTTGCCCAAGGTGCCACTGCTACTGAGGGCCAAACCCAGGGTTCAAACCAAGTTAATGTGAACTACAAACTCTGGTATCTGGTTCTGTTATTGGGTCTGCTCCATTCTCCTGAATCAGGTTCTTTTAAGAAAAGTCATCCTTGGGCTGGGATTGTACCTCAGCGGCAGAGCGCTTGCCTTGCATGCCTGAGGCACTGGGTTTGATCCTCAGCACCACATAAAAAAAAAAGTCATCCTGAAACCTTCCCCTTGACAGATTAAAAATACTTACTGCTTAAAAAAGCACACACATAAATACTAATCAATAATAAGCAAGCTGACATGCAACAGATGAATACAATAAGATGGTGAATAATAAGATGGCTAATAAAGCAAATATAACAAAATACTGTAGGATATGGATGTTAGGTATATGCGTGTTCAATGGACTATGTTTTCAAACTTTCCTGTATTTTGAAAATTTTCATAATGAAACATTGGGAAAAAATAATCATGTATATCCATAGAACAGAATGTTCCACATCTATGAGAAAAGGCACACATAGATTTTTATCATTCAGGTCTTGACCTTTTCTCCAAAGACAGCCACTAAATGCACAACTGAGATCCTGGAGCTTATTGTGTAAGTCCATCCATCCCATTTCACTGTCTGCAGTGGGATGCAGAGCATTCACGTGCTTGGAGGTAGCATAATTGACCAATTCCCTATCAAAAGCACTTTTTCTTTTTGGTACTGGATGGAACCTATGGGCACTTTACCATTGAGCTATATCTGCAGCCCCCCACTCCTTTTAGAATTTCTTTTTTTTTTTTTTGGACAGGGTGGCTTTGGGCCTTGCTAACCTGTGCTGAGGTTTAGAACTGGTGATTCTCCTGCCTCAGCCTCCCAAATCAGTAGGAATATAGGTGTGCGCCACAGCGCCTGGCTTATTTATAGGTACTTTCATTGTTTCTAGTTGTAAATAAATGATGCTACAAAGAACACCCTTGTGGGAGGGGCTGCCAGATCAAGATATGGGCATTTTAGATTTTGAGTTATTGCCAAAATGCTCTCCAAAAAAGATGCATACTTAAAAATAGTTATTTTTTTTTAAATTTTTTTTAGTTGTTGATGAATCTTTATTTTATTCATTTATTGTTTATATGTGGTGCTAAGGATCGAACCCAGTGCCTCACACATGCTAGGCAAGCACTCTACCACTGAGCTACAGCCCCAGCCCTTAAAAATAGTTATTAACAGAGCCTATTTTTCTACAACTATAACAAACCTGGGCCTAAATTTCAATTTATGCCAGTATGGATTAAAACAGTAACTCATTTTTAAAATTCTGCTATTTTGTATAAAATAAAACTAAAACTAAACAGCTTTACACACTATTTTAAAAATAGTATGAAATCAAATTTATCCAACTTTTCCTTAACTTCCATGGTTTTCTCTCCCAGTTTAAGGATATCTTTCCCCTGTAATATAATTAACCTATGTATTTTTCTATAACTAAATGGTTTCATTTTTACATTTGAAACTGAAAATTTTAAAATTTTAGAATTTATTTTAAAATAAATTAGGGCGAATTCAGGTTTATATTTAATTTTTACCCAGCCAACTCAACACTGTTTGTTTAATAATCAATCCCTCTTTTCCTCACACTTTATCATACATTACATTCTCTTAATGTTGTTTTCCTATTTTTTTCCCCTAACTCCAAGTCATCATCAGGGATTAAAAAACAGGGAAAAAAAAAAAAAAAAAAAGCTTGGGCTGAGGATGTAGCTCAGTAGTAGGATGCTTGACTAGCATGTACAAGGCTCTTGCAATGCTCTATCCCAAGCATTGCAAAAAACAACACAAACCTCCACCCCAAAAAAAGGAAAAAAATCTAATATTTTGGTAATTTCATAGAATTTTTAAAATTAAAAACCTTCCTGTAGCAATTTAAAGCCAAGTGTAAGCCAAGTATGGTGGTGCATGCCAGTAATTTCAGTGGTGGCTTAGGAGGCTGAGGCAGGCAGATCTCAAGTTCAAAGCCAGCCTCAGCAGCTTAGCAAGGTCCTAAGCAACTTAGCAAAACTGTCTCAAAATAAAAAATAAAACATGAGCTGTGGATGTGGCTCAGTGGTAGAGCACTCTTGGCTTCAATTCCTGGTACCAGATAAAATAAAAAACAAATGAATAAATATAGGTACTAATTCCTGGCACTCTTCTTAAGAGGCAGCTGTAATGGAGGAACTTTGGATAGGGCAAAGGAGAGGGAGGGGATGGAAGGGGGAACGGGGATAGGAAAGATGGTAGAATGGTAGGAATGATGAGATGGACATCATTACCCTAGGTACATGTATGAAGACCTGAATGGTGTGACTCTACCTTGTGTACAACCAGAGAAATGAAAAACTGAGCTCCATATGTGTACTGTGAATTGAAATGCATTCTGTGTTTAAGAAAGAAAAAAAAAAGGCAGCTATGTTCTCTCCCCTTGAATTCAGGCTGGTTCTGTGACTATTCTGACCAAGAGGAGTGAAGAGAAAGGGATATGATGCAACTTTCAAGGCTGGATCACAAAGGCCTTGTTGCTTCTGCCTTGGTCTCTGAGAACACTTACTTGTAGAGACTTGAGCTGCCGGTGTCAGAAGCTAACTACTCTGAGGCCACCAAGCTATCAGGAAGCCAAATCAGTGAACAGGGAAAGGCTGCCATTAAAGCTTGCTCTAGCAATTCTTTGTTTGTTTTTTTTTTTTTTTTTAGCCATCAAGCCACATCCCACCCATTTTTATTTTGAGACAGGGTCTCGCTAAGTTGCTGAGGCTGGCTGGTCCTCTTGCCTCAGCCTCCGGAGTTGCTGGGACTACAGGTGTGTACTACAATGCCTGGCACTTGCTGTAGCAATTCTGTCCCCTAGCCACGTATGTCTTCCCGTGGGTAGCACACATGTAATGACTCTAAGCAGCAACCATCATCTTGCTGACCCTGAATCAAAGACCCTAAATGAGAACCACCTTTCTGAATTCCTCACAAATTACAGCCAAAGAAATGGGGTTGTTGTAGCCGGGCGTGGTGGCACACGCCTGTAATGCCAGCGGCGGGGGAGGCTGAGGCAGAAGGATCATGAGTTCAAAGCCAGCCTCAGCAAAAGTGAGGCACTAAGCAACTCAGTGAGGCCCTGTCTCTAAATACAAAATAGGGCTGGGGATGTGGCTTAGTGGTCGAGTGCCCCCTGGGGGGAAAAGAGTGTTGTTGTAAATTAAGCGCCCTGATTTAAACTTTGGACACAAGAATTCTAGGGAAACTAAAGTTTTTTCTCCCAATGGGCTCTGGCAGTTTAAAGAATTAGCCGAGTTTTGGGGTGAACAGCTGCAGTGGCAAAGGCAGCATCCAACTGCAGTGCCAGCAGTTCCAGCCCATTGCTTTACTTTCTGCTGCACCAATATAGTCATTATGCCAAACAGCAAGTCTCCAGAGGGCAAAGACGGATCCAGAGTAACCAAACAGGAGCCCACAAGATGGTCTGCCATATTGTCAGCAAAATCTGCTCCACCAAAACCTGAACCTAAACCAAGAAAAGCATCTGCTAAGATAGAACCTGGAACAAAGGTTGTTAGCAGAGGTGCTAAAGGCAAGGAGGAGGAAAAGCAGGAAGCTGGAAAGGAAGGTACTACACCATCTGAAAATGGTGAAACTAAAGCTGAAGAGGCACCGAAAACAATCTGTAGCTAACGAGAGAATGAATTATGAAAATTGCTGCCACAGATAAGCTCATTTTACCTTTATGTTCATTGATTTATCTTTTCCAGACAATTTGGGTAAAATGAGATTATGACATAAGTTGAACTACTGTTTTGAGGACTAAATGATTCTCTTATGGAAGGGTTATTCCTTACTAGCATGCTGTAGATGCTGAGTACCAAATGATGGTATGCATTCAAGTCCTCATCAGCACAAAGAGTAAGCTGAGGACTAAGCACTGTTCCAAACAGATGCATATGCACTAGTGGGCCATTACAACTGCATCCAGGATGTGGTATGATTTCAGTCACAATGGATGAAAATTCAGTTTTGTAATTAGTCCTCTAAATTATGTTTATAAATTCAATGCAATCACAACCAAAAGCTGTTCAACAAAATGGTTTTTGTAATTTGTCAATATGATCCTAAGGCTTAGCTAGAAGAACAGGGATACTTTGATTAAGAATAGGGCAGTGGCTGGGGCTGTAGCTCAGTGGCAGAGTGCTTACCTGGCATGTGTGGAGTACTGGGTTCGATCCTTACCACCACATAAAAATAAACAAAGGCATGCTGTTCATCTACAACTACCAAAAAAAAGGAACGATGGAGCAAAGACCAGCTCTACAAGGTGGGTCTTGTAAAGCAAGAGTAATTAAAACAGTGTGGCATGCATACATTTGCCTCAAGAACAGTATTTAAGCCAGACTTAGGAGTGTACACCTGCAATCCTAGTAACTTGGGAGGCTGAAGGAGGATTGCAAGTTCAAGACCAGCCAAGGCAATTTAGCAAGGTGAGACCCAGTCTCAAAAAATTAAAAAGGATGGGGATGTAGTTCAGTGGTAGCACATCCTTGGATTCAATCCCCAATACCAAACAAACAAAAAACAGTAAGCAAAATAAAATACTGTCCCAGATATTGTCCACAAATGTGCAGCAACTGGGCAGCGAGCTTCCTTTTTTTTTTCCTGGTACTGGAGATTGAACTCAGGGGTACTCGACCACTGAGCCACATCCCCAGCCCTGTTTTGTATTTTATTTAGAGATAAGGTCTCACTGAGTTTCATAGCGCCTGGCTATTGCTGAGGATGGCTTTGAACTCGCGATTCTCCTATCTCAGCCTCCCAAAGTGCAAGGATTACAGGTGTGTGCCACCGCACCCAGCTAGCAGGCTTCCTTTCAAAGTTAGCCTGGCAAATTGAGGCACCTGGTCCAATCAGTGAGTAAAACCACAGGGTTCAAAATTCCACAGTCCAAACTGTCTTTTCAACTCTTTTGGCAGCAAAACCAGACCTGAATTGACATAAGACTACTTATTTTATGCTACCCTATGTGAATATGGAATTTTCATATTTCACCGAAGGAAAACTAATAATTTCAGTAAACTGCCCCCATACCCTGCTAGGTTTTACATAATTCAGTATATGAACTGTATTACCTTACTAAAAGCTAAAACACATTTTATCCCAAGAGTTTTGAATAAGGAACAGGAAACCTGCATCAGATAAGTGAACACAAGAGTGATAAGTGCATGTTGGTAGGGAAGGAGAAAGAGATTTGTAACATTTTATAATAAATATTTGGATCAAGCCAGGCGCGGTGGCTCACGCTTGTAATCCCAGCACTTAGGGAGGCTGAGACAGGAGAATCGCGAGTTCAAAGCCAGCCTCAGCAACAGCGAGGTGCTAAGCAACTCAGTGAGACCCTGTCTCTACATAAAACACAAAATAGGGCTGGGGATGTGGCTCAGTGGTCGAGTACCCCTGAGATCAATCCCCAGTACCAATCAATCAATCAATCAATCAATCAATCAATATTTGGATCAGATATGGTCCTTGATGACTGTCAAGTTTCTGACAGAATATTAACAGATCTCATTGAAGCCAGACTCCAATTCTGGCATCACCATTTATGGGCTTAAACAAAGCCCTTCCTTCTCTAAGCTTTGTTTTTCTCAACTTTAAAAAAGAGGAAGACCTCCTATCACCTGTACCTCTAAGCACTGCTGCAAAGCAGTTAGTCCCATACAATACAGGGATGATGTCCTGGCTCTAAGGCCCTCACTACCAGTGGTTGCCGACAGTAGCTCCTGGCAAAAGGCCTTCCACCCACAAGTCTCATCTCTCAGGCTAGACTGTGAAGCTCCTATTCCAAGGCCAGGTAATCATCATTCTACTCCCTGTGCTCTGAGCCAGTACTGATATAAACTGCCAATATTTTTTTTTTTTTTTTTGGTACTGGGGATTGAACTCAGGGGCACTCGACCACCGAGCCACATCCCCAGCCCTATTTTGTGTTTTATGTAGAGACAGGGTCTCACTGAGTTGCTTAGCGCCTCGCCGTTGCTGAGGCTGGCTTTGAACTCGCGATTCTCCTGTCTCAGCCTCCCTAAGTGCTGGGATTACAGGCTTGAGCCACCGCGCCCGACTGAAACTGCCAATATTTTTAACAGTAGGATCTTGGAGACGTCATGGGGTAAGGGAGCAAGAGGAAGGTGGAGAGGCAAAGACTCATTTTGAGGCTGTTTATATAGCAAACACATGGCTTTTACTTCACTGTATGCGTACTTGGGGTGATTAATGAAAATTTTGGGGAGAAGGTCTAGCAAAGCCCAGGCTACTCTTCGGTACCCCTTAGTTTTTACCCCTATGAGAGGGCAAAAACCACCGGCAATGCCTAGGTCAGAGTGCCCATAACTGGTATGAACATGTTTTGAGTTGTTACATATGACTAAATGCTAGGGACTGAAGAACCTACCACAGTTGGAGAGAAGACTATGGAACAAATCATCCAATGTTCTGAAATCCCCCAGGCCAGCAGCTGTGTAGAAGATACCTGTTGCTGTACGTGGTAGATTCCAGGTTACTAAACAAGAGGCTTTCACTGTACTTCTCAATAGCTTTCTTATGGTTGCCCTTCTTTACAAGCTCATTGCCTTCTTCCTTCAGAACTCTGGCTCTCTCCACATCCCCAGCAGAAGGCACTAGATACAAATTCAGAAGAGGAAAAAACCATAGAGCAGGTGCCAAATGAGATCAATGAGATCTCTTCAGTATCATCTCTTCAAAGTTGTCTATAATCCTCTCTCCCCCAGAGACTGCCTACACCATTGCAAATCCTCCTTCCTGATTAATGGTTTCCTTGATTAATGGTTTCCAGGAAATTAAAGTTTTTCATTCAAAAAAGATTGGAGACTCCTGTTATAAACCTATTAATACATACATATAATAATATTCACATGATAAAAACCAACTCAGGTTCTAGTCTTGGCACTGCCACTTGGTACTTAGAATATCTTATGTGATCCACTGAACTTTTGGATTTCAATTTCCTCACCAACACACTGGGGCAACACTTGTTCTACAAAGGACTACTAAGATCTGAGGATAAAAAAGAAAGTGCAGAATACCCTATAAACTTAAAGTAGGAGAATAAGTATTAACAAACAAGCATCTAGTGAAGAAAACCTATAAAGTTCAATACCAGCCTCAGCAACTTAGCAAGAATCTGTCTCAAAAGTTTCAAAAAAAGGGCTGGTGATGTAGCTCAGTGGTAGACTGCCCCTAGCTTCAATCCCCAGTACTGCAAAAAGGTTGTAGTTTCTGGACCTTCAGAAAAGTGCAGATGACCCCACACTTCCTGTTTTGACCTAACCTGTGAGTATCCTCACTCACTCACACTTTCAGCTCTGCTCCAACCTTCAAGAGGAGAAAACAAAGTTAAAACTCAAAGCTGCTCATGATGGTGGTCAAGCCCTTTCATTGCCTGGCTCTAGTTAATTGTTCCAGCCTCTGTTCTACATCACTGGCTTCTTTAATCTTTAAAAACTGCCTTTAAAAAACATTAAATATTTATAACAATGGCAAGATTATAGGAATAAAACAACACTTGGACTCATCCCCCCGCTTCAGAAACAGAACACTATTAGGACCTTTAAGGTCCTGTAGGACCCTCCCCCACTCGACCCAAACCTGGAGGAAACTATTCCATCCCCATTGTAGGCTGCTTTCTCTCTTTAAAAAAACAGCTTAAATACATACAATAAACCATTTGTTGTTTACTTTGGTTTTGAACTTCATAAATCTATATATTCTCTTATGATTTGGTTTTCTTTTTTCCCTCTCAATGTTATATTCCTAAGATTAATCTGTGTTGATGCATGAAACATTCATTTTTCATGGCTGCAATACCACAACTGATTTGTCCATTCTCTTATTTGTACACACGTGAGGTGTTTCTACTTTTGTTTTTATTATTACATTCATTCTATGATCATTCCTGTGTCTCCCTGTGCACATGTGCATGAGTTTCTCTAGAAGTAAACCAGTGGGTGCAATATGCATACGGCTCCAGGTGTACCTGGGCCTGCAACGCACCACCCACTTCAGTCATAACTCATTCCCACTGTTCACCTCATGCACTTTTACTCTCCAACTCCCTCCACTGTCTCTGCCAAGAATTCTGCTCTCTTCTAACCTTCTAACCTCACCTCATTTTTCCAAGTACAGCTGAAATCATCACCATCACCACCACCATCATCATCATCACCATCTCTGTAAGCCTTTCCCCGATTCCACCTTAAGCCAGCTCCTAAGACAAACTTCCTGAACACTAAAGACTCTAAGGCACTCATCCTCCTACTTGTATTTTAAAATGCTCTGCTTAAGTGTCTCAGGTCCTCATTAGACCAAGAACTTCTTGAGAGCCATGGCTGCCCCTGTCTTCTGTATCACACTGCTTAACACAAAATAAATGGTAGGTGCTCTGAATTCATCTAGTTATTAGCACCCTACATTTTTATTCCAGATAAGAGTGGGGAACACTTACCAGGTTCCCACAAACTAGAATGAATGCTATCCATGGCCTGGAAAGAGGAATCATTTCTGCCCTCCCTAATAACTAAAGGTCACATGACAGTTTTCCAGCCCTGCTCCTTTTCGCAGCTCCCTAGCCTTAAACCCTAGCTTGCTGGGCTAGGCTAATTCCTTTGGATTACTGTAAGAGCTTTCTTGTGGAAAGTCTCCTGTTTGTGGCTGTCTAGCTTTGACCTCTTCTTTTACTCATCCTTCTCCAGGATTCATACAGTGCATGTTCCAGGGTAAGTATCACCCTCTAGTTACGGAAGTGGTACAGATAGCTTGGGGCTGAGCTAGTCACAAAAATCTCATCCTCTGGCCTATGATCAATTAGAACAGAAGAAAGAGAAAATACCTGACCTAGGGATTTTGGGGAAAATCTTCTTTTACTAGTGAACTATGGGCAGAGGGGACTTTCTTCCTCTGGGTCATGAGGTGTGGTATATGGCTGAAAGCTACGGACTGGTATAGCTACTTTACCACTAGGAGGGGAGCCTGTCTGAAGACAAAGCTGACACACAACATAGGAGACAGCAAAGAGCAGTACTGAGAATTGAAGTCAAGAGTCTAATAATGGGGCTGGGGGTGTAGCTCGGTGGTAAAGCGCTGGCCTAGCATGTATGAGGCACTGGGTTTGATTCTCAACACCACATATAAACAAACAAAATAAAGGTATCGTGTCCATCTACAACTAAAAATATTTTTTAAAAAAAGAGCCTGGTAATGGCCATGCATGATAGCACATGCCTGTAATCCCAGTGACTTGGGAGACTGAGGCAGGACTGTAAGTTTAAGCCTCAGAAACTCAGCAAGACCCTGTCTCAAAATTAAAAATAAGGGCTGTGGATGTAGCTCAGTGGTAAAGCACCCCTGAGTTTAATCTCTAGTACTAGAGGTGGGGAGAGTAGTAAGTTGCTGTGGCAAACCCTCCTGAGTTCTTCAGCTATATGAGCCAATAAATTCATTTTACTGTTTTAATATTCTTGCAATCAAAAACATCCTAAGTGACACATCTCAATGTTGCCAGAGGAAGGGGAGCTAAAACTATATGCCCATGTGCCAGGCTAGAGCCTGGCTTGCCCCACAGTTTCATCCTTATGGCTGTGAGGTAGCTGCATTGCCAGCTCACAGCACAACTCAGGAGATGATCTTTAAGAAGTTGAGATGTTTTCATTTTGTTTTTTGTTTTATACTTTGTTTACAAGATTATTTTTTTTGCAACACAGCTAAACAGGGCCAATTTTTTTTTTTGGTACTGAGGATTGAACTCAGGGGCACTTGACCACTAAGCCACATCCTCAGCCCTATTTTGTGTTTTATGTAGAGACAGGGTCTCACTGAGTTGCTTAGTGCCTCACCGTTGCCGAGGCTGGCTTTGAACTCACGATTCTCCTGTCTCAGCCTCCCAAAGTGCCGGATTACAGGTGTGTGCCACCGTACCTGGCTAACAAGGCCAATTTTTATATAACTACTCTAAAGAAAGGTTCTAAGACTCTCTGGGCAGGAGAGGGTCACAGCTCACCTCTACTTTTTGTAGGTGTGGTTTCTTTGGCTTTGTTTTTGGTTGTCTCTTTGTTTTCTGAAGGCAAGGAATTCCACCTCTTCTGGGCTGAGACGGGCACCACAGGAATAGAAGGCAGCTTCAGGCGCCACTCAGGCCCAAGTGAGTCCATGAGAGCTCTGGTCATTCTGGAAGGGAAGGCAGGATTGCAGAGAGGTTTTCAGCCAGTTCAATAAGACAGTCCTCCTTTCACACACCCAAGGGAGGTAGACCCTTTTGGAAGAGCCAGTTATCATCCTCTCCCTGGTCTGAACCATCTGTTTATATCCTCTGACACACTGCCACAGAGAAAAGGAATCTGCCACCCACAGATGCCTTCTCAAATCAGCCATTGTGACACTCCTTCCCTTGAGCTTGGATGTACTATTTTTTTTTTGGTACTGGACATTGAACTCACAGGTACTCGACCACTGAGCCACATCCCCGGCCCTATTTTGTGTTTTATGTAGAGACAGGGTCTCACTGAGTTGCTTAGCACCTCGCTGTTGCTGAGGCTGGCTTTGAACTCGCGATTCTCCTGTCTCAGCCTCCCTAAGTGCTGGGATTACAGGAGTGCACCACCACGCCTGGCCGTACTATGGTATCTTTAAAGCACTGATCTGTTGCTTATTGAGGACACTTAAGCTCTGTCCCCAAAACATTACACATTCCCCAAGAAAGGATTCTGTTTCGTTTTATATTTTCTCAATGAATCTAGTACAAAGGCAGGCAAGCACTTGACATTTGATTAATATTCAGAGATTATTTTTTAAAATATTTTTTTAGTTGTTGATATACCTTTATTTACTTATTTACACGCGATGCTGAGAATCGAACCCAGGGCCTCACATATGAAAGACAAGTGCTCTACCACAGAGCCACAACCCCAACCCCAATGCTCAGAGATTTTTTTAAAAAATGCAAATGTCATTCTCCAACCATAAAACCTCTCAGAGTTCCCATTTCCCTAGGTTAACATGGCATTCCCTCTTTCCACTCTTATTGTGTACCACAGTCCCTCCTGATCCTTATGTTTACATATTTTTTTCCTTTACCTGGAACAATTTCTCCCATTTTCCATTCCCACCTTCTAGGTCCAGCTAAATCCTACTTATTCTTTTTTTTTTTTTTTTTTTTTTTAATTTTTTTTTAGTTGTAGATGGACACAATCTCTTCATTTATTTTCATGTGGTGCTGAGGAACAAACCCAGTGCCTCATGCATGCGAGGCAAGAGCTCTACCACTGAGCTACAATCCCAGCCCCCTACTTATTCTTTAGCTCTCAGCTTAACATGCTACTCTGTGACCATGTCCATTTTGTTAACTGATCTCCAGCACCTAGCACATCACCTGGCACCTACCAAGGTCTAATAAGTATGTGCTTAATAGTTGTATACTTCTGCTCCTACAACTGTGTTCCTATGTTACAAGGGTGAAAACCACACAGACTAATATTACTACAAATTAATGATCTCAGTCGGGCACAGTGGCGCAAGCCTGTAATCTCAGCACTTTTGGAGGCTGAGACAGGAGAATCGTGAGTTCAAAGCCAGCCTCACCAATGGTGAGCCTAAGCAACTCAGTGAGACCCTGTCTCTACATAAAACACAAAATAGGGCTGAGGATGTAGCTCAGTGATTGAGTACTCCTGAGTTCAATCCCTGGGACTAAAAAAAAATTAATGATCTCCAATGAGGTCACAAAGCTGTTTTCCTGGTTAGCTCAGCTATTTCAAATCTCTTAAGCCTGTTCCCTAACCTTTCTCTTTTTTCAAAGCAAATTCTCTCATACCCCAAATATAAATCTAACTATCAGGGACTCAATCCTTCTCTCTCTCTTTCTCCTGTCACAATAGAGGAGACAACTGTGATTATCCTTCCACCTGGGATGGATCCCATCTCCTGGCTCTCAGGCACATCTCCTTCACCTGTATCTGCATTCTTTCTCTCTACTGACTCTAACTATCTGCATTTAGGTCCCTTTAATTCTTTGTTCACTAAATAAAACCCTCCTACCCATCTACCATTCCCGCTATACTCCCTTGCCTCCATTCACAGTCAGACTTTGTGAACTCACTGCCATCTGTCTTCTGACCCCACTGAATTGCATCCATCAGCATCACTAGTGACTCGACCTTTAGTTTACTTAAGCTCCTTGGAATACCTGACATTAATGATGTCTCCATTTCTTCTTGAAATACTCCTTTGCTTGTGACAACCAAATGCCCCACGTTTTCTTCCACTTCTCTTCGATAAATCTCCAAATGCTGAGTTTCTCAAAGTTCCATCCTTTTCCCACTACATACTTGCTGTGGTGTTATTTTTTTCTCCCATAGTTTCAACCTCAAATCTCTATGTCTTGCCTACTTTTCTCCTTTGCTCCAAACCCATGCAAACAACCTTCCTTACATCAGTTATCTCCAATGCAACATGCCAACAACCTAGATGTCCTCTTCTATTCTTCCCTTCTCACCACCCCACCTGCTAAGACTGTTGACATCCTAAGTGTTCCCTGAATTGTGCCACCCTTCTCTACCATCTCCACCTTCTCCCCTGGACTGCTGCACGCTCCCTTCCTACTTTGTTCCTTTATGTGATCACTCAACAGTAAGCTTTTCTATAAAACACAAATCTGCTCATGTTGCTCCATGGCTAAAAACCTTCTTATGATGGCTCACTCACTCAGGATTAAGTCCAGGCCCCTATACACCAAGCCCTGTGTGACCTGGCCTTACCATCATCCCAAGGTGAATTTCCCATCTATAGCACCATGTGGAATGGACTTTTTACAATTCCTGTACTATGTCGAGCTCACTCACCCTTACACATGCTGCCTCTTTGCCTTGCTGACCCCCTAGTCCAGATCTCTTCTCTGCCACTCTTTGCTCACTTCCCCTGAAAAGCCCTCTTTGGTCTTCCTCCCTCCTAGTTGGTTAGAGGCCTCCTTTCTGTTCTGAGAACCCTCTATGCTGCCTCCTACCATATGACTTAGCACAATGTACTGAGGTTGCACAGGTGTTCTTCCTGAGACCAGGCGCTCAAGGAGTACAGGAAGAGTTAAGTTTTAGTCAGCAGCTCAGGTTCTAATGTGAATTCTGATAAATTTTGTTAAATGATAGAAATTACAAGCAGGCAAACATAAAACAAAGGATGCTGACAAAAGTCAAGCAAGAAATTAAATACTAAACATGTGCTAGGAAGGGTTTGCTATTAGTTTGGTGTTTGGGTTTCTAGCAGCCTACACAGGAGAAACATAATCAGTTATACAAATGAAGATATTATGAGACAAAAACAAAACATGGGGGTCTGGGGCTGTAGATCAGTGGCAGAGCACTTGCCTTGCATGTGTGAGGCACTGGGTTGGATCCTTAACACCACATAAAAATAAACAAAGGCATTCTGTCCATCTCTAACTCCAAAAAAACCAAAACAAACAAAAAAACATGGGTCAGGAGACCAGGAAGAAATTTCACTTGAGGAGCTTCACAGAAGCGTCATAATATAATATAATGAACCATATCCACAAACAACATCCATACAGGCTGAGTTGCATATGCTCGTGTCTTACGTTCCCAGATAGAGTTAGCACTCTGAAGTCAAATGGGGTCCAAAGTTCAATAACTATTACTATGTGAATGAACTTGAACATCTGGACAAAAAAATCAGTCAATCTCAATAATTCTGACGCCTTAAATACCTGTTAAATATAACAATAGATTCTCTTTCCACATTTTAACCCACATGCTCCTTAGGAAACTTCTAAGTCTAGACAGAGACCTTGCCCACAAGAAAAACAAAGCAATGGCCAAAAGCCAATCAAAGAGGACAGGAAAATTCCCATGGAGAAGTTCTACAGTGAATCTGAATCACCTGTTGATGCCTTCCACGGCTGATGCCACACGGTTATCAATTTGCAGTACAGTCTTGTAGTCGACATAAGCCAGAGGATACTTCTCTAGGGCCTCATAGGCAGATGCTCGCCGCAGCAGAGGCTTCATGCTGAAGGGAACCAAGGCCAGTGCTCTAGAACAGGAGGTAAAAATATAATCTGCTTGATGTGCTACCAGGGCTCCCGCACAGTATCTTTTAGTCAGGGTCATCTGCAGTACTCAGCACAATGAAGGTAATTTCTGGGCAAGAGATACTGCTCAAAGTGCTTAACCATGAAGAAAGACTTTTAAAGCTAGCGTGAAGTAGAGAGGGG
This sequence comes from Geosciurus inauris, assembly GCA_004024805.1. Classification (NCBI taxonomy): domain Eukaryota; kingdom Metazoa; phylum Chordata; class Mammalia; order Rodentia; family Sciuridae; genus Geosciurus; species Geosciurus inauris. The sequence continues at coordinate 54,336 of PVHX01003748.1, read as the reverse complement.
AAGAGGGCAAAAAACATCAATACTGTGAAGTTTGTGTGCATGTATGCCAATCTTCATAGCTTCAATCCCCCAAAAATTAAGAACCAAAGATTTGCAGCTTTCATGCTACCATGTATCTAGACTGTGGCCCAGTGGTAGTACCAAAAGACTTTGTAGTCAGCTGGGATGGTATTTGGATTCCATCTCTGCCACTAATTATGTGATCCTAGGTAAATCACTTTATTTCTCCAACTCTCTGCAATTCAGTTCTGGACTGGGAAGAATGATAAACATCACAGAGTGGTCTGAGCACTCAAAGAAGGAAACCTACCACAGACCCCATAAGCATGCTCATCTCCCTGTTCCTATCTACCATCCCTGTACAAATCTAAGGCAATGTCACAGGATATCAGATCTGAGAACACATTTAGCTATGTCTTTTGTAGCTATGATGAAATAAAGCAATATTAGACTGGCCTAGAGAGAAAGAGGTATGAAAAATTGTTCAATATCCTCTACAACTGTTCACAAATACAGAACCATTTCTTTCTCTCTCCTTAGTTCTTTATAAACAATCTGTTAACCTCTATTCTATCTTTATTTCTTTCCTTCCCTCTCATCTATACCCATCCCAGAAAAACACCTGGGCAAGCAAGTCACTGGTCTGCAACCTTATCTCTCCCCAGATATCAAGTCTCACAAAGGCTTCAAGGCCTATGTCCAATGCCCACACTACTTCTTTTTAAGCAACTGACTCCAAAGACATAGTCAGGTGCCACAAGGATGGAGCCTCTTATTCTCAGTAGCCTGGTGTCACTCAGTGACACTTCCAAATAACTGTCACAGATGAGACTGGTGGAATCGTTTTAAAGAAGAAATAAGCCAGATATACCTGGCCTCCTCTCCCCAAACCCTCAGGAATCCCAAAGTTACCCTGGGCCACTTACGAAGTACAGTCTTTGATGCAGTCTGTGCAGTTTCCATCCTTTAAGTGGCACGCTGCTCGGTTGGAGTACAGAACACTTTCTTCTTCAGGGTCTGAAGAACCTGCCCAGGTGGAGGAAGGAACAGTGAGAAGATCATCAGTTTGGGAAATGGATGTCTCTGGACACTGGGACTCATTTCATACCTGGGCTCTCTAGGCTTTGGGGAAAGGCAGCAGAGATGACTATAACTTGATCAGGCTTTTCTGCCAGATGGAACAGTATGTTTGACATTCTCACATAACAGTGGGAATACAGAACTTTCTGCCATTCACAGGGAACCAAATAGCCCCTCCTTCATTCATTCTAGCACTGAACTTGATACCAGGTGAAACAGGTGGTTCCTGCCTCAAAAAACAAAAACAACAACAACAAAAAAAAACACTAAGCTGTGACTACTTAGGGATGTGTACCTTAACTTTATTATAGAAAGCATGTAAACCCAATAGAAGGGGGAAAAGGAAAAGAACAATATGAGAAATGCCCAATAAATAGACTAACCAAGAGTTGTAAGGAATATACCACCAGTGAAACTCCATATCATGTACAACCACAAGAATGGGATCTACTTAGAATAAGTTATACTCCATGTATGTATAACATGTCAAAATATACTCTATTGTCATGTACATCTAAAAAGAAAATATTTTTTTAAAAAAGTTGTAAGGACATGAAAATCAGAGAGTAGTTCTACCTGGTTAAGTCAGACAGGACTTTGCCTGGTAAGTGAAAACTAAGTTGGGAATGCTAGGACTTCAGAGAACTCAATCAGGAGGACTCAAGCGACCCATCAGGGAGAATTACTAGTCATTTCTCTACAGACAACCCTACCCATAGGAATACAGAAGCTCACATCCCTCACTGTGGCTACAATGATTTCCACATTTAAATATAATTTTCAACCACTTCAGATTCACTAGCATGGGCCAATAAACAAACAACAAAAAAAACCCAAACCAAAAAAAAGCAGTGAAAATAATTGTTGCCCTCAGTAACTCTACTTCTAGGTATAAATCCAGAAGAACAGAAAACAGGCTCCTTTAAAAATTTTGAAACATTCAGAAAACCATATAAAATACTCATATCCACTGCTTTATTTGGCATTAATTAGGGTTCCAACCTTTTTATTTTTGAGATGGCTAAAGCTCTGCCCATCCTCATCCTTATCCTTGTGCTCCCTCCCCATAGCCCAGAGGCTGGCACGAATCTGAAGCTTAGGTATTAATTTTGAAGCATTACCTACTTTTATTATGTTTTCATAGCTAAGATACAATATCGTTTCTTGTCTACTAAAGCATTTTCTAAGTGGTGTCTGATTGCCTCCCCTCCTGAAACTTTCTTTTTTCACAAAGTATCCCAATATGTTAGTATGTGATATTTTTTCACTCAATACCAACAATAACAAACATAATTAATAGCCAGTTTTTTCCTCTTACTTTGCCAGGTCTGAGACAGAGAGTACAGGGATGTTATGGTTTAGATATGTGATGTCCCCTAAAAGCTTATGTGAGACAATGCAAGAAGTAATTCAAGGTGAAATGACTGGGTTATGAGAATCTTAACCCGATCAGTGCGTTAGTCCTCTGGTGGGGATTAACTGGATGGTAGCTGTAGGTAGATAGGGTGTAGCTGGAGGAGGTAGGTCCCTGGGGGCATGACTTTGGGGTTTGTATTTTGTCCATGGAGAGCAGAACTCTCTCTGCTTCCTGGCAATATATTCCCAGCTGCCTTTCTCTGTCACATACTTCTGCCATGATGTTCTACCCCATCCCAGGCTCTGAGGAATGAAGTTGGCCATCTATGGAATGAGATCTCTGAAACCATGAGCCCCCATATAAACTTCCTCCTAAAATTGTTCTTGTCACAGGAGCAAAAAAGTTGACTAAAACAAGTTTTAAGTAAAATACATCCTTGCACTTAAGGAGCAAGTACACACACTCAAAACCTGCAATCCATCTCAAGTTGCTCAGAGACAGCACTGGTGTGCTGCAAAGTGCATGAGAACCTAAAGTCCAGGACTGGGAGTATAGATGAGTGATAGAAAGCTTGCTGAGCAAGTGTGGCCCCAGCCTCTCCACATGTGCCCCGCCATCCCCTCCACCCCACTCAACGCACACAGAGCTGAGAAGAACCCACAATCCAGTCTGTGACCCTGTGCAAGTCATTCAACCCCTCGGATCTTGTGTGCTCACCTACCACATGAAGATATCACTTTACAAATTTACTGCAAGAGTTTACTGCATGAGGGTGCTCCCTGTGCTCCTTTCAAGATCAAGAAAACATCAGAAAAATCAAGACAATTATGCACAAATTACCCAGAAAATAGGTAGCACGATCAGAACCAAACTGATACCTGCTAAATCTAAACTCCAGGCTAGCTAGGGTGTTATGGGAGGAAAAAAAGGCAGAAATATCAATATCTCAGATTCCTTAGCAACTTCCTCAAGTGAGGCTGACATGAGGAAATGGGCCTAAAGAGGAGATTTCTAGAATAAAAAGGAGGGGTTAAATAACTTAAAACTACAAAAAGTTTCAACAAAAAAAAGCATGGAATTTGGGAAGAAGTCTAGCTAAATGACTAAATATTTGGACTTAGCAATCAGACAGATTCATATTCAAATCTTGGCTCTGACATGTCCTCACTGTGTAATCTGAGGTAGGCAATTTAATTCTTCTGGATTCCTCACGTATGAGCACCTTATCCATAGAGTCATAATGAAATAAACAAGATAATGTCTATAATGTCTAGCACACAGTAAAGAATTCAACAAATGTTGGCTGAGAAAATGAGAAAGGCAAAGGGAAATAGGTACTAAAAAATGACTTACAGAGAACCGATCCAAGGCTCTCTTCAAAAATCAAACCTTTAACCAATGGGAGCTCCTGGATAAGATACTTTGGAGAAGTGGCTTTGGACAAAGGTCTGTTGATATGAACTGGAGGCTGAGAGAACAGATAAAAATATGCTACTCCTCTGTTTAAAACTCTCCCACAGCTTTCCATCAGGGAATAAAACCCAAACTCCGAAGGATTAAATCAGCTAAATAACAAGGTTCTGCCTACCTCATGTCTTTCTTATTCCTTCCACAGGCTCATTAGACTTTAACTCTGAACACACCTTGTTTATTTTCTCCAGGCCTTTCTAATGGCTGTTTTCCTCCCCCTGGAATGTTTGGCACCCTAAACTTTATGTGCTGGGCTTCTTACTCAGATACAACCTCAAGTATCCCTTCTTCAAAGTTGTCCTTGACCTTCCACTCTAAAGGAGTGCTTCTGTCAACTCTAGCCATCTATTTCCTTATGTCTTCTTTATGTTCTTGGGCAGCTCTACTATTGCCAGCGAGGGAAGAGGCTGGGCTATAAAGCTCACTGTTTCAGAAATATCTGGAGTCAAACTGTTAGGAAAATAGTTTTTATTCACAGCCAGCTCTGAAGGAAGATAGAAGAATCTGAATTGTTTCAAATGTTCTTTATCTCTGAACGTCTCGAAATTGGGCAGAATTTTTAAAGGAGAAAAGGCAGGAAAGCGACAAAAGGCAAGAGCTGTACATATATAGATTTAGTGAGCCTACCTTAGACATCATCTTTACAGCCTGTCAACTTGGGGTGGGGGGTCCCCAGCCTCCCCAGCCTCTACTCATCATGAGGCGGCCATTCCCAATTTCGGATGGAGGGGGCAGATTTACTCTGTTTC
>PVHX01003748.1:0-49580 GCA_004024805.1 Geosciurus inauris | reverse complement strand
CCTAAGTGCTGGGATTACAAGCGTGAGCCACCGCGCCCGGCTGCAGAATTTTTAAAGGAGAAAAGGCAGGAAAGCGACAAAAGGCAAGAGCTGTACATATATAGATTTAGTGAGCCTACCTTAGACATCATCTTTACAGCCTGTCAACTTGGGGTGGGGGGTCCCCAGCCTCCCCAGCCTCTACTCATCATGAGGCGGCCATTCCCAATTTCGGATGGAGGGGGCAGATTTAGTCTGTTTCATTCATTGCCCTAGTTATCTCAGATGTCTTATTTCTTTACTAGCCCACCCCCACCCCAATAATCCATATTTCATATAACAGATGCTCAACAAATATTAACTGAAAAATGAACAGCTGTGGGGAAGGTGGGTTCAGCTATATCCTCAGGAATCAGAATGAGGCCTGAAAGGCAGTTAAAAAGCAAGCGGAATCGAAGGGCCAAGGAAGTTTCCCGTCAAATGCCAAAGTCAGGAAGGGACGGGGAACTAGCGGGAGGGCCTGGAGGGCTGGAGGGCCGGTCCGCCGCGGAGAAAGCAAGGCCCAGAAAGGCTGGGTACAGCGAGGCTGGGTGGCGGTGGGGCGTGGAGACAGCGGGCCTGGAGGAGGAACCGGGAGCGAGTCCGTACCTCGCACCTGCAGCAGCCGCAGCGCGCGGCAGTAGAGCGCGGAGGCCTCGGCATACTGGCCGTTGCGGAAGCTCTGGTTGCCGGCGGCGCGGAGCCCCTCCACAGAGTCTGGGAGTTTGGGGGCCATCCCGGAGCCGACCCGGCACACGCGGGCCGCCTCCGCTTCCCGCTGAGTGGTGTGCTACGGCGTCCAGGCGGAAGCACCCACTGCGGCTACTTGGGTCCCGCAGCAAACCCGGCCGCAAGGGGGCGCGGCCTTCGCCAACCCAAGACCGTAGCGCCCCGCCTTCTGCGCGTGCTCAGTTTGGAACCTCCGTCCCGGATGCGCCGGGTGGCTGCAGATGGGCTGCAGCTGGCGAATCGGGGCCCTCTGGATGAGACCAATGAGGAGGATGTCCGCCCTCCTGGCGCTAACGCTCAGGAGTGGCCCGACAAGCAATTGAATCATGAGCAAGTGAAGATGCTAATTTCATTATGTGATAAGTGCTGTTTAAGGTAATGCCATACAAAGTGACCACGTGGGGGCTATTTTGGATGAGGGACAAGGGGAGGCCTCTCTGAGGGGGTAATAATTAGGTTGAGACCTGAGAAGACTTAGGGAATGCTGTTCCAGAGGAATAGCAAGTGCAACAGCCCTAAGGCTAGAAAGCGCCTGGCACCTCATACACTGTAGATACTGATTTAGTAAATGAGTGCACAAATTGAGGGATGAAGACCTGAGGGTGACTTAAATTTATACCTCCAGCCTCATATGATGTCCCTCTCTGTCCTCCTCTATTCCAATTTTTTTTTTAAAAAACTTCTCTTTGCTACCTGCACACACTAAGTTCTTTCTCTTGACTCCTACCCTTTGCTTGTTATCCCCTTCTCCTGGAATCCCTTTCCAAACACTTCTACCTAATCCTGAATCAATTTAGACTTTTCAACTCAAACATCATCTCCTCCCATTCCTGCTCCATGTTCCTCCTCAGGTCTCCATTGGTCCTTAGGTTTATCCTTAATTTGTCATTTATCAGTCTGTGGTTGCCAGTAGTTTTCCTCAAAGACTGAGGTCTTTAAAGGCAGGAATAGGTCCTCTTTATCTTTGTCTGAGACCTAATAAGCTCTGGCACCTAGCATGAGTGTGTCCTGGCAAGACTCAGATTAAAATCCTTTCTAACCCCTAGGGTGACAGTATTAGGAGGTATTAGGACCTTTGGAAGGTAATTAGATTGTGGAGGCATAGACATGAATAGGATCAACGTCTTAGAAGCCTCCTAGCCACTTCTACCATATGAGGACACAGAAAAAAAGGAGCCATCTGTGAACCAGAAAGGGGTCCCTAACCAGACACTGCATCAACTGGTACTTTGATCTTGGGTTTCTAACCTTCAGAACTGTGAGAAATAAATTTGTCATTTATAAGAGTCTCATTTCTGGTATTTTGTTAACAGTAGTCCAGAGTAAGACCACCTGAGTTGAGAATTATTCAGAACTGTAAATTGACAAATTATGATATTTACATTTTCATCCCCCAAATTGTTTTCGGTCTCATGATTGTTTTGTTTTTTGGTACTGGGGATTGGACCAGAGGTGCTCTACCGCTGAGCTACTTCCCATCCCCAGTCCTTTAGAAAAATATTTTTATTTTGAAACAGGGTCTCACTAAGTCTTTGAGGCTGGCCTTGAATTTGTGATCCTCCTGTCTCAGCCTCCTGAGTAGTTGGAATCACAGGTGTGCACTACCATACTGGGCAGCCTCATGGTTTTGAATCAACATATAAAAGTATTGGTTGAGCTTGGCTTGCTCAAATAAAGACATGTCTTGATTCTAACACATCTTTACTTGCCAATATAATTTCAACCAAGGAGGGCAGAGATAATTGTTTAAAGAAACTACCAGTTAATAGTAGGAAGAAGTGTTTAAATGAAACAAATTCTATAAATAATTGTCCAGTAACACCTGTATATATTAGCTAATTAAGACTACAATTAGCATACTTATTCCTTCCCTAGAAGAGCAAATACATAATGTGGCCTTGATGAGATGGTTAACTCTTGAGTCGAAAATCTGAGTCAGCTGCCACTATAATCCCAGCGGCTTGGGAGGCCAAGGCAGGAAGGTCACAAGTTTGAGGAGATTCTGTCTCAAACTAAACAGGGTTGGAGGTGTAGTTCATTGGTAGAGCACCCTGGATTCAATCCCCAATATCACGGGGGAGGGGGAGGGGGCAGTTACCTGCCAAAAAGTGGATACAATCCAAAGATCTCTCTAGCTGATAAATGGATAAACAAAAAAGACACGAAAAATGTATGCAATGAATACAACTACTGTGCTTGGCTGAGATTTCTTATTTAAATCAAATTTAAATTTGTTTTTTGCAGTCACGTTAATCAGATGTGACTAGTGGCTACCATTTTGGATAGCACACATACAGCACACATATTACTGCAGAAATTTTAATTGAGCACTACTGGGATGAATTTGTGGAAAGAGGCCATCATGTCAGTCCATCACAGAAAAATCCTAGGAAAAGGACAAAGGAGGGATGTTTGCCATTGTGAGTCGGTAAGCTGAGACTAGGGTTCAACGAGTGAAGCAGAAGACCACAAATACCTCCAAGAGTACTTGGAGCGGCGACTCTCTAAAATGTGTAGAACTTGGCCTATTAGGAACCAACAGTTTTGCTGGGCGCTGCGGCCCACGCCTGTAATCCCAGCTACTTGGAAGGCTGAGGCAGGAGGATCACAAGTTAGGGGTCAGCCTGGGCAATTTTGGGAGACCCTGTGTCAAAATGAGAGTAAAAAGAACTAAGGATGTAGCTCAATGGTAGAGCTACCTCAATGGCAGGTCCTAGGATTTTTCTGTGATGGACTGACATGATGGCCTCTTTGCCCTGGGTCCAATTCCCAGTACGCCGCGCCCCCCACCAAAAAAAAAAAAATCAACAGTCCTTATGGAGTGTGTGCATCGCTAGAAACCGCAGTATCTGCTTCTGAGAAATGGGGAAACTGAAGCAGAAATGGGTTCCCAGCTCGGGGAATCCAGAGTGTTTGGCGAACGGTGACACACAAACACCGCTCCGCCAACACACGCAAGACCGCTGAGGACTCGCAGCTAGGAGCCTCTGCGGCTCGCGGGTTCCAGCAGCACGTGACGCACGCCAGCAGCACGTGACCCGGGCACATTTCCCCCCCCCCCCCGCGGCTCCGCCCCGCTGGCGAGCCCCACGCCGCTTCCGGTAGGGGCGGAAAGCGGAAGTGTGGGAGGCTCTGCGGGGCGGTCTCGGGGAGGTCCGGGAGAGGATGGAGCAGTGAGTGGGGCTGGGCCGCTGCCGGCAGCGCCATGGAGACCGTGCAGCTGAGGAACCCGCCGCGCCGGTGAGGGGCGAGTGCCTAAGAGGAAGGGCGTGGGGCGAGAGAGAGAAAGGCGGGAACTGGCTGAGGGGAGACACCTGTGTGGGAGACCCGGGACCTGCGGGCCGGGCGGCTCGGCGGATGGGGCACCTGCGAGTGAGCGGGATGTCTGGCGGTTTGTAAAGGTCCGGCCAAGCTGCCGAGCAAGATAAACGCGGGGCTGGTTAGAGGAGGCGCTCGCGTTGGGGGTACTGCCCCGAGGAACGTGGCGGCAACTTAGCCTGCCGAGCACCTGCCGAGGCCCCGGGCCCCTCAGAGGAAGGCTCTCCAACAAGGGACTCTTGGGGTTAGGAGGGATGCTGAGGCAAGAGGAGAGCCAGCGAGGGGTCTGTAAGTGATGCAGAGAGAAAAGCGGTGGATTTTTTTTTAAGGGTCTTCAGGACCACCTGAGGGAGAGTGCGGGGCGGGGGAGTGTTGCGTGGAAGAGCTTTGCTTCGGAGGCCGAAGTTGCGCGAAAAAAGGTCGAGGGTCTAGGCGCGGAGAAGTTGACGCCGGATAGCATTTAGGAGGGTGTTCTTGGTGGTGTGGCCACTGAAGGATGCTGGTGGCATCTTTATTACGGATGGCCAGAATGCCTTCCTACTCTCCTTCACATCCTTCTCAGCCCTTCAAAACCCAACTTTGGGAGGTAGATAAGGAAATAAGATCTTTTCAGGCTGGGCAAGCTGGGGTCCAGAAGAGTTAAGACACATGGACCTGGCTGACCATTAGTTCCAGATCCTGGTGGTACCCAGAATAGTTTGTTAAGGTAGTTAAGATCAGGGAGGTGGTTGATCTTGGAAAGTCTGAACTCCTGCATTGGTTGTAATTGTATCATTGATTCCTGCTGTGGACTCCCGGGTCTTAATGCCACTCTGCCACATCTGGAGAAAAGTAGGGAATACAGACCGAAAGAGTCATTACTTCTCTGAGGTGCAATGTAATTAAGTTCTGTTTCACGGAGAAGACGTCTGACTTCCTGCAGCAGAAAGAGCACCAAAGTAGGAAGTGTTCAGTGTGTGGGAGTGCCAGCCAACTGAGAGGTGAAGGGAAGCGATTGACAGCCTGGGCAGCACTCTTGGGGGTTGTTTGAGGTGCACAAACATTGCAGAAGGCAAATAGCTTACTGGGACGGGCTCATGATTCACCAAGCACAGTGTGTCAAGACTGTCATCACTGTAATCATTACATCCATAGACACTTACAGGGTGACAGGTGCTTTTCTTGTGTCTCCTTGTTGAACCATGTGATATTGCTATTTGACCATTTTGAACTGTAAAAATGGTGGTTTCGTGTGGTTCGACTTACTAACTCACTGGATTCTCACAATATATGGATATATCCCTATATCCATATTTTACAGATGATGGAACTGAGGCACAGAAAGGCTTGTGATTTGCTGGAGTAGTAAGAGGCAGAGTTGGGATTTTAATGTCCAGGTGGTCTGGTCCAAAGTCTGGGCTCTTTCCCTCTCTCTTGCCCCACTCTAATGCCTCTCTGGAAGTACTTGGTTTCACAGTCATTGTGTATGTTAGCATATGTTTGCTAAAGCACCGTAATGATCCAATTATGAACGTACATTGGTGATTTTTTTTTCCTTTAAATACATTTACTTTTTCTCCGTTTCTTCAAGGCCATCATTTAATTGGAAAAAAAAAAGATTAGGAGTCTGAGTTTTGTTTCTCTCTTTACCTCATGTTGTGTAATTTGGGCAAAGGAGTAAACCTTTTTTGTTTTTTTACATGCTCGTTCATGTATCCCCCCCCATTACTGGGGATTGAACACAGAGATAAACTCTTACTAGGCAAGTGCTCTACCACTGAACTATGATCCCAGCCCTTTTTATTTTTTATTTATTTATTTTTAAAAAATATATTTTAGTTATACATGGACAGTGTCTTTATTTTGCTTACTTATTTTTATGTGGTGCTGAGGATCAAACCCAGTGCCTCACATGTGCGAAGCAAGCGCTCTGCCACTGAGCCACAACCTCAGTCCTTTATTTTTTATTTTGACACAGGGTATCACTAAGTTGTCCAGACTGGCCTCAAACTTGCAATTCTGCCTCAGCCTCTCAAGTAGCTGGGATTACAGTGTTCACCACTACACCCAGTTCATTTCTAGATCTTTTGAATTTAAAAAGGAAAAAAGTGTCATAAAAGTGCAGAAGAGCTTTGCAGAAATGAATTAATGACTGGTATTCTCCTGCTCCTTATAACTAGTAGACTTACTAATTTGTATAGATGAATTGTATCATCATTTATATTGGTTTGTTAGGAATACCATAACAAAGTATCACACCTAGGTGATTTAAACAACAAATTTATTTTCTCACAGTTTGGAGGCTGCAAGTCTGAAATAAGCTGTGATGGCAGAATTATTTTGTAGCCTCTCTTTGGTTTATAGATAACTGTTTTCACAAGGTCTTTCCTCTGTTACCTGTGTCCTCTTCTCAGGACACCGATCATATTGGATTAGGGTCTACCCATACGACTTCATTTTGCCTTAATTACTTCTTTAAAGGTCTTACCCCAAAATACAGTAACATTCTGAGGTACTGGGAGTTAAGACTTCAACATATGAATTGGAGTAAGGAGAAACATATTTAATGTCAATATCATTAAAAAATTTCAATTTATCTTATATTTGTGGTAGCTTATATTGAATTCTGTTTGGAAAATGAAGTTTTCAGGAGTTCTGAAATGGAAGAAAGGTTTGAGAAAGAGCCAGTTTACACTTTGTAAAAATCGTTATTTTGTTTGGAAAGATACAGGTGTCTTTCAGAGATTCAGATGGCATGCATTTCCAGTAGTCCCAATGTGGGAAATGCTCTTTGTGTTCATGAGTTTGACATTTGTGTGACTAAGTGAATGACAATAGATTGGTGTCTTACGTGAGACTTAGTGATTTTAAATAGTGAGTTGCCATTGGATAATGATGTAGTGCAGACAGAGTTCATTCCAGGGATGCCAGCCATCCTTGTAGCTGTCTGACTTAGGAGAAGAACATCCACTAATATTTGGTCCAGGGATTTTGTATTGATCAATCTTGTTTGTTATGAGCAAGTCCTAAAACTGCTCATGACCTGGGAAGTCTAGCTGAGAGAGCTGCATCTGCAGTGTCAGGCTGTTTTGGTAATAGTACCCCATTCCATGGTCACTTATCAAAAGATTTTCCATAAAAATCTTACTTGTTGATACTCTAATAATCCTTTTTTTTTGGGTACTGGGGTACTGGGGATTGAACCCAGGACTCTCAACCACATGCCACATCCCCAGTCCATTTTTGTGTTTTATTTAGAGACATCGTCTCACTGAGTTGCTTAGGACCTTGCCAAGTTTCTGAGTCTGGCTTTGAACTCATGATCCTCCTGCCTCAGCCTCCTCAGCTGCTGGGATTACAGGCATACACCACCACACCTGGTGATAATCCAGCAATACTTTTAGGTGAAATTCTGTTTTATTTTGATAACTCACAAAGATGGCTGATGTAGGTATGATTCCCATCTTTACATTTGTTGATCCATTTAACAGATATTTTTCAACCATCTTTTAGCTACTAGATATCAGAGATATAAAGCTCCTTTAAGATCAAGTTTTAAATAACCCCAGATCAAAAATAAAAACCCACTTAGATTGTTTTAAAGAAGTATCTGAGCAGTCATATAAAGTTTGTCTGTCAAACTATTATCGGAGCCTTGCAATTGTCTTTCTCATGCCAGTGACAGTTTCCTTTGTTATTCTGTGGTCTCTGTAGAATAGTTGAAAGAGTTTTGTTTTTTGTAAACCACAAGAGTCAACACTTGAAAGAAACACATTTGATCTTCCTTTATATAAACTGTTTATAAAACTTTGTACTTCATGAATGAAGTATTGTCCACTTATTTTTTTCAATGCTGGGTATTGAACCCAGGGCCTTATATTCCAAGGCAAACACTCTACTCAGCTCTTTTTTGAGTCAGAGTTTTACTTGGTTGCTCAGGCTGGCCTTGAATTTGCAATCCTGCCTTAGCCCTCTAAGTAGTTGGGATTACAGGCATGCACCAGCATGCCTGATTGACCCCTATCCACTTTCATGTATTTATAATTTACCAAAAAAAAAAACCTGGGCTGGGGCTGTAGCTCAGTGGTAGAGCGCTTGCCTAGCATGCGTGAGGCACTGGGTTCGATCCTCAGCACCACATATAAATAATAAATGAATAAAATAAAGATCCATCAACAACTAAAAAACTATTTAAAAAAAACCCCTGTCATATCAGATGTTCATTCTAATTTCTAAATTCATAGAAATTTCAGTTCTGAAGTTTAAGAGGAGTTTCACTTCAGTCTTTTGTTTTGAAGCTGGGAGTTTTTATGATGTCATTGGAATTTAATTTGGGGATCTTTTGATTCCCCTCTCCCCAAATGTCAGTGTGGTCATTGTGTTTTATTGATCTTCAGGTTAAGACAAGCTAAGGCAATGACTTTAAGCAGTTCTCCATTTCTCTATTATATAGTGTTCTTGATATATAGAGTCTCTATTATGTATAGTATAGTCCTTGATATGTATAAAATTCTGTGAGATTGCCCTCTTGATGTTGGTGTTTATTGGTAGATACATTTGATGCAGTCAGATTTTTTTTAATCTTCTGATTTTCCTTTTTTCTCTAAAAAGGTATATATTTGTGAATGTGTGTTTTTATCTGTTTTTAAATTCAGGTCTTTTCTTGTAAGAGTTGGTATTGTGTAGCTAGCTAGTTTACACCTTTTTCTTTACAAGAAATCTCCAGTGTAACTACTTCCATGTTTCACCATTTCCTGAGCTCTCTTTTCTGTGTAGTCCTTTGTAATTTCAGGAAGTCATTGTGTAGACATTGTGCCTGCGCGTGTACACACACACACACACACACACACACACAGAGATATTCCTTAGGAAGCTCTTTCTTTAAACCTCTTAATTTTTGGAGATCTCATAGTTTTAAAAATATATTGACTTGTTATCTCTTATGTATGTTATGATTGTTTAGTATAGTTGGTAAAATTTGAACTGTCTGGAAGTTGTGAGTAGCTATGTGTCTTTGATTTTGGGGAGTAGTCTAAGTACATGGCTGTCTGTGGGAGGGTCTTTGTGAAATAGAAACTCCCAGCTGCCAAGATCTTTTTTACTTTTACTTACATCTATATGTATGCTTTCCACTTTCTGTTTCTGTGATACCTATAAACTTATGTGTTTTGACAAAATTACCAAAACCTTGCTAATAAAATGCACAGATAAAATCTGTTTTCCTGGGTACTAGTCCAATTCATGTTTCACTACATAATTAACCTTATATTAAACATCTTGACTGAAAAGATGACTATGTTGCTTTATGGACTTTCAAGATTTAAGTGGATTCTAAGAATTTATTTTTTGCTTGAATCCACTCTAGCGTTTTAGCCACATGACAGTTCATTTTCTGTTTAAATTTTCCAACAGTAGGGAACTAGGGACTTTTTAAGGCAGTCAACACCATTGTAGGACAACATTTATTGTTAAAAATATTGAACTGAAGTCTGAATCTTGGCAACTTCTCATCTTCTAGTCCTGATTTTGCTTATCATGTGACCTAGAACTAGTTTATTTCTCCCACAGAACAGTCCTTCAGTGTCCTTAAAAGTTTCTTAGCTTGCCTTTGCTGTTGTTTATTACTGAAGACTTTGTAGAGAAATTCCTAGGATTCTAGTTGTGAAATAAGTGGTTCATTTTATGGTTTAGTTGCTAGGGAGTAAAATGCATCTCATGTTCTATATTATTTTCTTTTCACAGGCAGCTGAAAAAGTTGGATGAAGATAGTTTAACCAAACAACCAGAAGAAGTATTTGATGTCTTAGAAAAACTTGGAGAAGGGTGAGTGTAGAGAAAGTATAGGTAAAGCAGTGGGTCACAGTGTTTTCCTACCCCGGCACCTGAAGGATGTGAACCTTTCTCATGACAATAATTCTCAAATCCGAGGAGAAGAAAAAAATGTTGGCTATCATCATGGGTCTAGGTGGGGCAGGTAGTAAGTTTACTGCTCAGAACACCCTTCCTCACTTTAATCACCACTATAGAAAGATTTAATGATTCCAAGTCTTTAGTATCAAGGATATCTATTTTTTATTCTTCCAGAATCTGGAGTTTATATTATTTTACCTAGTTAACAGATAGCACTAATTAGATTAAAATTCATTACAAGTTTTAAAAATCAGACATGTATGTTTATTTGCTGCTCCTTGGCTTCTGATTGATATGCAGTAAATGTGGTTTCAGTAAAAACAACAAAATTCAGTGTTTCAGTTATGGCAGATTTGTCAACTACAGTAAATAAATCAAAAACGGTCACCACCTTTACACCTTCCTAGGAAATTCATAATCCCAGTTTGGGAACCACTGGACTTTTTGGAATACCAACTTGTGAATGAGTTTATAAAATATTGCTGAAATTATATTTAGTAATAGTGGCCATTATTGACTTTACACTTTTAAAAATACTTTTACATACTCTTTTAATTTAGTGGTGTTTATTTCTTCTGTAATGACAAGGACATTAAAATATTAGAAGCACCTTTTCTTGAGTTTTTGTTGTTAACTTTTGAGTAGGTAGTAAATTTATATGATTCAAAATTCGCAAAGTATAAAAATGTATACAATAAAAAAAATCTTCCCTCTCAGCCACCTAGAAGCACACTATTGTAGCAGTTTCTTATGTTTCTTTTAAAGATAGTTTATACATATGTGTGTGTGAATTTTTTTTCTTTTTATTGGCACATTATAATTATACATAACAGTAGGTTTGTCTCTGTTTCTTCTATTTTGTATCATTGGTATACATGTCTGTTTTGGTGCCAATACCATGCTGTTATTGTTACTACTGCTCTGTAGTATAGTTTAAAGTCTGAGGTTGTGATGCTTCCTGCTTCACTCTTCTTGCTAAGAATTGCTTTGGCTATTCTGGGTCTCTTATTTTTCCAAATGAATTTCATGATTGCTTTTTCTAGTTCTATGAAGAATGTCATTGGGATTTTAATAGGAATTGCATTAAATCTGTATAACAGTTTTGGTAGTATGGCTATTTTAACAATATTAATTCTGCCTGTCCAAGAGCATGGGAAATGCTTTCCATCTTCTAAGGTCTTCTTCAGTTTCTTTAGTGTTCTGTAGTTTCCATTTTACCTTCTACCTCTCGTGTTAGACTGATTCCCAAGTATTTTATTTTTTTTTGAGGCCATTGTGAATGGAATAGTTTTCCTAATTTATCTTGCAATGGATTCATTGCTTATGTAAAGAAATTCATTTGATTTATGGATATTAATTTTATATCCTGGTACTCTGAATTCATTTTTTTAATATTTATTTATTTTTTTAGTTGTAGGTGGACAGAATATTTTATTTTTATGTGGTGCTGAGGATCGAACCCAGTGCCTCACGCGTGCTAAGCAAGCACGCTACCACTGCGCCACAATCCCAGCCCCTAAATTCATTTATTCTAGAAGTTTTCTGGTGGAATTTTTTTGGATCTTCTAAATATAGAATTACGTCACACAAATAGTGATAGTTTGAGTTGTTCTTTTCCTGTTCATATTTCTTTAATTTCTTTTGTCTGATTGCTTTGGCTAGAGTTTCAAGGACTGTGTTGAATCTAAGTGGTGAAAGAGGGCATCCCTGTCTTGTTCCAGTTTTTAGAGGGAATGCTTTCCATTTTTCTCCATTCAGAATGATGTTGGCCTTGGTCTTAGCATAGATAGTTTTTACAATGTTGAGGTATATTCCTACTATCCCTAGTTTTTCTAGTGTTTTGAACATGAAAACACTTGCATCCCTGGGATGAATCCCACTTGATTATGATGCGCTATCTTTTAAATATGTTTTTGTATGCAATTTGCCAGAATTTTATTGAGAATTTTTGCATCTATGTTCATTGGGGATACCGGTCTGAAGTTTACTTCCCTTGATGTTTCTTTGTCTGGTTTTGGTGTCAGGATGATACTAGCTTCATAGAATTAGTTTGGAAGGGTTCCCTCCTTTTCTGTTTCATGGACTAATTTAAGGAGTATTGATATTAGTTCTTCTTTGAAGGTCTTGTAGAACTCTGCTGAGAAGCCATCTGATCCTGGGCTTTTCTTGGTTGGTAGGCTTTTGATGGTGTCTTCTATTTCATTGCTTGAAATCGATCTGTTTAAATTGTATATGTCCTCCTCATTCAGTTTGGGTAGATGATGTGTCTCTAGAAATTTGTTGATACCTTTGTGACATTTTCTATTTTATTGGAGTAGAAGTTTTCAAAATAGTTTATAATTATCTTCTGTATTTCAGTAATGTCATGATATTTCCTTTTTCATCACAAATTTTAGTAATTTGAGTTTTCTCTCTCTTTGCTAGCATGGCTAAGGTCTTATCAATTTGATTTATTTTTTCAAAGAACCAATTTTTCATTTTGTCAATTTTTTCAATTATTTCTTTTGTTTTGGTTTCATTGGTTTCAGCTCTGATCTTAGTTATTTCCTGTCTTCTTCTACTTTTGATGTGGATTTGTTCTTTTTCTAGGGCTTTGAGATGTAATGTTAAGTCATTTATTTATTGACTTTTTATTTTTTTAATCAATAAGCTCAATGCAGTGAACTTTCCTATTAGCACTGCCTTCGTAATGTCTCAGAGATTTTGATATGTTTTATCAGTATTCTCATTTACCTCTAAACATTTTTTTATCTTCTCCCTGACATCTTCTGCTATCCATTGTTCATTCAGTAGCATATTATTTAGTCTCCAGATGTTTGAGAAGCTTCTCTTTTCTATTTTATAACTGATTTCTAATTTCATTCCCATTATGATCTGCTAGAGTGCAGGGTAGTGTCTCTATTTTTGTGTGTGTGTGTTTGCAGAGAGTTGCTTTGTGGCATAACATATGGTCTGTTTTAGAGAAGGATCCATGTGCTGTTGAGAAGGAGGTGTATTTGCTCAATGATGGATGAAGTATTCTATTATGTTCATTTAGTCTAAATCATTGATTGTATTATTTAGTTATGTATATATTTGTATATTTTTATTTATATATTTTAAATATTATTTATTATTTATATATTTAGTTCTATATTATTTGTTTAGTTTTTGTTTGGAAGATCCAGTGGTGAGAGAGATGTGTTAAAATCGCTCAGTATTATTGTGTTGTGATCTGTTGGATTCTTGAAATGGAGAATGTATGTAGATGCTCCATTGTTTGGGGCATAAATATTTATGATTGTTATGTCTTATTGATGTGTGATTCCCTTAAGCAGTATGAAATGTCCTTCTTTATCCCTTCTGACTAACTTTGCTTTGAAGTCCACTTTGTCTGATGTGAGAATGGAAACCCCTGCTTTTTTACACAGTCCAGGTGATTCTCTTTTTTCTTTTTCTTTTCTTTTTTGGTACTGGAGATTGAACACAGGGGCATTCAACCACTGAGCCACATCCCCAGCCCTATTTTGTGTTTTATGTAGAGACAGGGTCTCACTGAGTGGCTTAGCGCCTCGCCGTTGTTGAGGCTGGCTTTGAACTCATGATTCTCCTGTCTCAGCCTCCCTAAGTGCTCGGATTACAGGCTTGCGCCACCACGCCCAGCTTCAGGTGAGTCTCTCGAAGAGAACATATTGTTGGGTCTTTTTTAAAACTCAATCTGCCAGTCCATGACTTTTGATTGATGAGTTGAGGCCATTAACACTTAGGGTTATTATTGAGATATGATTTGTATTCCTGGTAATTTTGGTTTTTAACTTAATCTCTCCTTTATTTGACCTTTCCTTTAGTGTAGCTCCTCCCTCTGCTGGTTTTCTTTCTTTCTTTTTTTTTTTTTAATTTCCTGCTCATGGAATATTTTGCTGAGAATGTTCTGTAGTGCAGGCTTCCTAGTTGTGAATTCTTTTTTGTTTATCATGGGAGGTTTTTATTTCATCTTCAAATCTGAAGCTCAATTTTGCTGGCTATAAAATTCCCGTTTGGCATCCATTTTCCTTTAGAGCTGATATATGTTATTCCAGGACCTCCTGGCGTTGAGGGTCTGGGTTGAGAAATCAGCTGAAATCTGAATTGGTTTCCCCCTATATAATTTGATTTTTTTTCTCTTGCAGCATTTAAAATTCTATCCTCATTTTGTATGTTAGTCATTCTCATTATAATGTGCCTTGGTTTGAGTCTGCTGTAAATTTTGCTCAGTTGGGGTCCTGTAAGCCTCTTAGAGTTGATTTTCCATTTCATTCTTTAGATTTGTGGAATTTTCTGATATTATGTCTTTGAGAAGATGGTGCATTCCTTTGGTTTGTATCGCCATACCTTCGTCTATTCCAGTAAATCTTAAATTTGGTCTTTTCATGTTCCATGTTTCTTGGAAATTGTGTTCATGGTTTCTTACCATCTTCCCTATGTGATTGACTTTATTTTCAAGAGTACATATTTTGTCTTCATGCCTGAGGTTCTGTCTTCTAAGTGGTCTAATTGTAAAGACCAGATGACCCAAAAGGAGGCGAAATAAACCGCTGGGCAAGGCTTTATTGGAAATACATGCTGTCAGGCTGAACTCTCCCGTCCATCAGAGCGTGTACGGGAGAATGGCGTTCTGGCTTACAGACAATTTTAAAAGGCCCGGTCAGGAAGGGGAGGGCTTGGGGGCAGGAAGAGAAGGCCAGAGTCCTTACTGGATAGGTCAGGAAGAACCCGCTGATTGACAGGCAGTGTGTCTACTGGTGATGTCAGTGTCTGGCTGGCCGCTCCGTTCCACAGCTGCCCTGACCAGTCCCCCTAATTGGACATCCTAGACCCTGAACCAACCTAACACTAATCTGTTGGTGATATTTTACATTGAAATTTTAATTTGGTTTATTGTTTCCTTCATTTCAAGGATTTCTGCTTGATTCCTTTTAATGATCTCTGCTTCCTTATTGAAGTGATCTTTCACTTCCTGTATTTTCTCACTGAGACCATCCTTTATTTTGAAGATCAGCCTAATTGTATCTTGTAAACTCCTTCTCTGACATTTCTTCTACTGAGTTGTTTATGGATTCTATTGTTGGAACATCTTGGTTTGTTTGAATCACTTTGTTCCCTTGTTTTTTCATATTGTTTGTGTGTCTTCCCATCTAGCGGTATGGATCTGAAGCAGTACAGTTTCTACCTTGTAGTCTTATACCTATAAGTGTCCCTGAAGGCTTCCAGTATATCACCTGTAAGGGGGAGACCAATATTAACAGCACCCAATGCAAACAATGTACACCTTTAAACCAAAGAGCTCCTATTAGGATGTCTATAGTTTTGACACAATAAACAGAAATGATGTGTTCAATTATTGTCTACAATATGAACAGTAAGTTTGCTAAAAGAGTTTACCATTTCTAATAATGGACAATGAAGGAACAGAAATAGTGTAAGATATGATGTTTATGAGAGAAGGAGAGAAGATAGAGGTAAAAATTTATAGTAAGAGCAAGGGAGGAATTAATAGAGGTTGGCTGTTAGTATGAGAGAAGTGAGAAAGAGAATCCAGGGAGGCAGACAGGTGAGGGAAAAAATATACAGATTCAAAAAAAAGTAAAAATATAAGGATACACAACAAAACTTTAAAATACTATTCAGACATCCCATTCCTCAATAAATTGATGCATGAAAAATATTTGGATTCAAAGATGGTAGAGATGTGAGCGAGAGGAGAAAAGAAGAGAAAAAAAAGGGAAGGTTTTAATGGAACATTGAATGATAGCTTCTGTTGGCTTTCAAAAGTTTTATCAGCTTCCCTTCTGTGCCACAGGTGGGGTTGTGTGCAGTTTGATGGTAGCTCCAGTCTGGTGGTGCCGGACCGGTTGAATGGGTGAGCAGATAGATAGCAAGATGCTCTCACACCCTCTTCCAGTCTTCCCACCCGTTGTAGCAGGCCCCTTCCCTCCTGTGCACTTCAGGACCCACTGAGCTGGAGAGAGCCCGGTTTTCTCCAGTTTCTCCAACCTATGCTCCCTCCAGGGAACTGCCCCTAGTCTCTGGCATTCCACAGGCTTGCTAGACCCAGACTGGCCCACAAAAACCCAGCTGCAATCCAAGGGACCTGGGCTTCAGATTTCTCCAGCTCTGCTTGCTGCAGTCCTAAGATCTCAACTTGCAGAGAGACGACCAGGGCTGCGCTCACACAATGGAGTGATCCTGCAAAGAGGCAGCCAGATGGCAGCCACTAGCACATCCAGCAGAAAGACCTCAGGTGCAACCAGACAAATAAGACTTGTACTTGGTTAGGTTGACCTTAGATACTATATTACTTCCATTTGATTTTGCCTTGTGTGACTTGTGTGAAACCACTACTTCACCATCTTTGTTTTCTGCCAGTTAAAATTCATTAAGTCAGTTTGGTGGTGGTTGTAAGGAATCAGTTCTTACAGGAACTTGCCTTTAAATAAGCATGATTGCCAGAGTTTTTTTTTTTCTTTCTTTTCTTTCTTTCCCTTTCTTCCCTTCCCTCAGTTCCCTCCCTCCCTCCCTTCCTTCCCTTCCTTCCCTCCCTTTCTACTGGAGATTAAACCCAGGAAGCTTAACTTCAGAGCCACATCCCTAGCCTTTTTCATTTGTTATTTTGAGACAGGGTCTTGCTGAGTTGTTTAGGGCCTGGCTGAATTGCTGAGACTGGCTTTGAACTCAAGATCTTCCTGCCTCAGCCTCCAAAGTGACTGGGATTACAGGGCCCAGCTCTAACTTTTCTTCAGCTTATTGTAAATGCAATATGTGGAATCATGAGTGTTCATTGTTCATATGAGCTGTTGGAATTTTGTTTGGCATCAACCCAGGCCCAGGTACTCAGGAGACTAAGGCAGAATGATCCCAAGATTGAGGCTAGTGCTGCTTAACAAGACTATGTCTCAAAATAAAATGAAAAAAAAAAGGGGCTGGGGATTAGCTCAGAGATAGAACACTCCTGAATTCAATCCCAGTACTGAGGAAAGAAAGAAACAAACGAGAGAAAAGAGCACAAAGGGGAGGGATGGAGATTGTTCTCGTCCTGATTGCTAAGTGAGTGCATGCAGAGATCTCTCGATTTCTAATACTTTTAAAAGAATGAATGAAATTAGTTCTTTTATTTAATCCTTATTATAAAAATATTTTAAATAAATATATCTTTTATAGTCAATATACATAGGACCAGGGATAGAAAAGAATCTACCACGATAATAGGAAAGAAAAGTATGCATTGTCCTTTCTGCTTCCTGGTTGCCATATCTGAGCTGTTCTCCTTTACCATGCTCTTCTACCTTGATGTTCTGCCTTGCTTTTGGCTCAGAGCTATGAAGTCAGCTGAGCTGACTCTTTGAATTGAATCTTTGAAACTGTAAACCCCAGATTTTTTTGGAGATTAAACCCAGGAGCACTTAACCACTGAGCTACATCCCACCCTTTTTTTATTTTTATAAAAAATAAAAATATTTTTTATTTTGAGATAGGGTCTTGCTGAGTTTCTTAGGGCCTTACTGAGTAGCTGAGACTGGCCTCAACCTGCAATCCTCCTACCTCAGCCTCCTGAGTCCCTGGGATTACAGATTTCCGCCACCACACCCAGCTCCAAATAATACTCCTCCTCTTAAAAAAAAAGAAAGAAAGAAAAGAAAAGAAGAATTCTTCACCCAGCCAAACTGTCATTCTCGAGTAGAGTTGAAATGCATTTTCAGATGTATGGGATCTAGTGTATCAAAAATACCTATGGGTGGAACTAACAGAATATTTAAGCAACCTATAAAGACATTTAATAATGCAGCAATAAATTTAGGGGTAAGAGATTCCTGAAATGATTAATTGACTCAATAATGGTTTGGTATTTGGTATTTGGGTAGTCTGAACATGGTTGTGTTTGTTTCAAGCATCATCTTACATGATAATAACCAAAGCACAAAGGGAAGTGGCAGGTGGAAATGGGCCTTCTTGTGTGCTTATCTCTTACCTGGGAAGAAAATCTTTACCAGAAACCCTTCAGCAGAATTCTAGGCAAATGTCATCGGCCAGAAGTAGGTCATATGCTTGCTGCTGGTTCAGTGACTGGCATAAAGAGAAGAAATACTGTGACTGGCTTGGCTAGTGTGGTTTATCCTCTGGGACCAAGTACATTGCCATCCTAACAAATCAAGGTTTGTTTTAGCAAGGAGGAAGAGGCTGTGGTGGGGTCTTCCACACAAGTTAACAGTAACCTTTAGTTAATATGTGAAAGGGTATTTGATGCCGTGTTCAAGCATCATCATATTAGTTTTTTTTAAAAAATATATATGTGTGTTTTTTAGTTGTAGATGAACATGGACCTTTATTTTATTTATTTATCTTTATGTGGTGCTGAGGGTCAAGCCCAGTGCCTCACACATGTGAGACGAGTGCTCTACCACTGAGCCACAACCTCAGCCCCGTCATACTAGTTTTGTAAATACAAGAATTCTGATGGAATTTTTATGTGCTCAGCATAGATTTTTTTTAAAAAATTGTGTTACTTTGACGTTGAAATTATTCTTGAGCATCTTTTTGACAGCTAGAATGTTCTGCTAGTTTGACATATTTGGCACTGTAGTCTTGATTTTTTTGTCCTTTTTATTTTATCCAACCAAGATGTGATGTAGAAACAGGCATGTTTTGAAAGATGAAAGACAATGTACTCATTATTATTTCACTGAAAGCCCCCTTGGATTCCAATGAAAAATTTATGTAAGATGATGATGGTATCTCATTTGACCATCGCAACTAGCTTCTAAGGTAGTTTATATTATTGTCATTTTACACATGAGAAAATTGAGGCACAACAAAGCTAATGATGTGTTTATTAGTAATAGCTAATATGTAATTGTGGTTTAGATTCTAAGTCTAATTTTACAGCTTTCAAGTTGAACGAATATGTAAACTATTTAGATAACAAACTCTTAAGGAAAGATGGACTAGAAGGTGAAAAATTTAGTATGCGCAGTGTTCATCTGATACTAACATTAAATTACATAATATTTTAAGCATTATTGCATGTAAGGGAAACAAGGACAAAGACCTATAGTATCCAGAGCAAATGTAAGGAAACAACACTTCTATATTGTATTCCAGTGTAGATGTGGAGAGAAAATGAACATTGTATTCAGACACCCAGGTTTAAATCCTGAACCAGTCACTTGTTTATTACTTGTATAACCTTGGACAAATCATGCAACCTCTCTAAACTTTTTCACATTTACTTGTAAAGTAGGAATAATCACTTTTTACTCGTTTTTTGTTTGTTTGTTTTTTGGGACCAGAGATTGAACTCAGGGGTACTCGACCACTGAGCCACATCCCCAGCCCTATTTTTGTGTTTTATGTAGAGACAGGAGTCTCACTGAGTTGCTTAGCACCTTGCCGTTGCTGAGGCTGGCTTGGAACTCGTAATTCTCCTGTCTCAGCCTCCCGAAGTGCTGGGATTATAGGCATGCACCCCCATGCCTGGCTTTTTTTTTAAAATAAGGATAAACTGAAATGTGCAGTTTCTAGGAGACATCAGGCATATAGTACATGGAAGCTATTATTATTTCATAATTCATAAATTTAGAAATGAAATTTTTAAGATGCCATTTTTTCCCCGAAGTACATTAGCTATCTCATTTTTGCAAATGTAGCTAAGTATGTATGTATTAGACACTTAGATAAATAGAATTGAGAATTGGTTGTATTGTGCCACTTCTTATCTCTTGGCTTGCCTTTGATTTTGTAAATGTTTTCCTTCCCTTAATTATAGGTCCTATGGCAGTGTATACAAAGCTATCCACAAAGAGACGGGTCAGATTGTTGCTATTAAACAAGTTCCTGTGGAATCAGACCTGCAGGAGATTATCAAAGAAATTTCTATAATGCAGCAGTGTGACAGGTAAAGACACATGGAGCTCCTTTGGAGAGAACATGATTTTGGATTTGCTGTGATTAGAGTCTGCTATCTAGAGATTCCTTTACTTAGATATTTTTGTAGAAGGGTCAGTAAAGTCACTGAGCATGTTCTTTTTTAAGAAAGAAATATGAAAAAGTTTTGTTTTCCTTGCTAAATTGTTTCTGTTTTTGCATTTTTTTCCTCCTTCAGTGAACCCACTTAGAAACCAGGAAGAAGAGGCAGAAGGTGGTGCTGGCTTTTTCTGGTTTTGTTTTGATAATGATCTCTCTTACTTCCTATTGAGAGAGTGTTTCTAAAGAGACAGCTAAGACAAGATAATTCAGATGATTTTTAGCTCTAGAAACCTTAGATTATTAGATTTGCCTGTAAAAAGAGAATACTTATTATTACTATTCCTTACTGCACAGTAAAAATTGTTTTTCAAGCTGAGAGTAGTTAAGTATTTTATTTTTGAGGAACAAAGATTTGTCAAATGTTATAAGCAGGAAGTCAGGCTAAAAGGCAACCACAGAAAAGCACGTGGTTTGCACTAAAATTCCGTGACAACATGGTTTCATTGCTGTGATGGAGCAGGCTTCCCCAGCACTGTTTAGATTAGAGAGAAACATAAAGTTAAGGGCAATGCTAGCTCCAGGGAATTGGAAATAGGGGTTAAAACATTTAGAACTTGAAGGTACATTCATTCTTTATGGTCAAATCCTATTTTTTTTTTGGTACCAGGGATTGGACTCAGGGGTACTTGACCATTTAGCCACATCCTTAGCCCAGGGTCTCACTGAGTTGCCTGGCTCCTTGCCATTGTTGAGGCTGGCTTTGAACTTGTGATTCTCCTGTCTCAGCCTCCCAAAGTGTTGGGATTACAGGCGTGCACCCCTACACCTGGCAGTACCTCCTATTTTTTAAAGCTTCAACATTAAACTAAATAATATTTCTCTTCTCCCTTTCCCCCTTTCTTTTCTTTTCTTTTCTTTTTTTTTCTTTTTCCTATTTTTGTGGTTACTGTCTACTTGATAAAAACCCCCATTTTTCTTGATTGGATTGGTCAGATTCAGTTAGCTGTTTTTCTTTTACTCCTTTATAAGATCCATTATGGGAACTCTTTCCAGTTGGCAAATTGGGACTTTGTCCAAATAGGGTATGGAAATGTTCCTAATTAAAGAGATGTTTTGAAGATCCCACTCTGTGTAAGCACTTGGAAAGAATACAGAGACTGAGACAGTACTGGGAGTTTATAGAATAATCGGACAGGTCAGCATGTATCTGTGCAGGGAAATCTAGTTGACAGTATGAGACTGTGTAGAACATATTGCAACAGAAAGTACCTCGTAGAGGCAGTAAATGCTGCAAGAGTTGAGGGAAGGGAGAGTACAAGTGGGGATCAGAATCTTAGAGACTGGTCACCCATTTCTTTTTTTTTTTTTAATATTTTAGTTGTAGATGGACACAATATCTTTATTTTATTTATTTTTATGTGTTGC
This sequence comes from Geosciurus inauris, assembly GCA_004024805.1. NCBI lineage: Eukaryota > Metazoa > Chordata > Mammalia > Rodentia > Sciuridae > Geosciurus > Geosciurus inauris. The sequence continues at coordinate 28,223 of PVHX01003748.1, read as the reverse complement.
TGAGGATTGAACCCCAGTGCCTCATGCATGCGAGGCAAGTGCTCTACCACTGAACCACAACCCCAGCCCCACCCATTTCTTGATATTCATTGTGTGTGCGCGTGCATGCACGTGAGTGTGTTTACTCCTACTCCTATCCTTGTTGGCATATTTCCCAAGGATGCAGGAGCATTTGAAATTCTAAGAGTTAATGAAGCCAAGTTAGTTTTAACATTTTTGGGTTTTCTTCAATTTTATTTGGCCCTAATAACAATCTAGCCAATTGGAGGTAGCTCTCAGAGTGCAGATTGTTTGATTTTACTGGGATATTTGATTTCTCTCTGAAAATTCTTGTTTGGTATTTCTCTTCAAACTTGAGACTTTAAATTCCTGAATATTTGATCCTGAATATTTTTTTTCATAATAGATAATAGTGTGATATTTTGTTATCGCAAAGTGACTTCTTAGAAAAATACAAATGAAAAGAAGGAAATAAAATCACTTTTCCCAACCAGACATGGTGGCACATGCCTGTAAACCTAGCGGCTCAGGAGGCTGAGGCAGGAGGATTGCAAGTTCAAAGCCAGCCTCAGCAATTTAGCAAGACCCTAAGCAACTTAGTGAGACCCTATCTCAAAATTAAAAAATAAAAAGGCTTGGGGATGTGGCTCAGTGGTACAGTGCCCTGGGTTCAATCACCAGTACCAAAACAAAAATTTTTTTTTTCCTTTTGGAGAACTCATCATTGTTAAATACTCCTTGATATATGTATCCATGGGTCTTTTTGGAGTTTTATTAAACTGACTTTTTTGTGGCTTTATATTTATTTTTGGTAAATAGGTATCTTCTTATGTTATCAAATATTCCTCTAGAACATTCTTCATGAATTTATGATGTTCATTGTATAGATATATCATTATTTATTAAATTTATTAAATACTCTGATATTGAATGGACTTTTTTATTTTATCTGTTTTAGTTATAAATGACAGAATGCACTTATGCACTTTGATATATATAAATGGGGTATAATCTCTCATTTTTCAGATTGTATATGTTGTAAAAAGAATAACATTGATCATGCAGTCATATATGTACATTTAAATGGCATCTAAATTTTCACTTTTATTAACAGTTCTGTGTTGGTAACTATTTCTTTTTAAACATGTGTATTTCTTTTCTGAAGATAAATTGTAAACTTAGAAATGCTTGTTAAAATACCCACCATTTTTTGTACTTCTGTTATTTACTGCCTTTTGGTAAAGCTAGCCCATCTTATAGTCTTAATCAGGAGAGTGCACATTTTAGCCTTAACTAGAAACACTTAATCTTTTGAGATGGAAATTAGTTTTCATGTATTTAACATAAGCATTTGAAGGCCATTCCACTAATTTGTGTTGTCTCTCTCTGTAGCCCTCATGTAGTCAAATATTATGGCAGTTATTTTAAGAACACAGACTTGTGGATTGTTATGGAGTACTGTGGTGCTGGTTCTGTATCTGATATCATTCGATTACGAAATAAAACGGTAAGTTTACTTTCTAGAAGAATGATGTTGAGCCAGTCTTCTCGTGCCATCTTTTCTCTTGCCTTTTATTCTTGTGCTGCTTTTACTACCGTATCTAGAGAAGTGACTGTCACATTTTACCTTTTCTATGGTTCTTTCCCCTTCTGGACTCTTGTTATATCCTACATGTAGTAGTATTGACACCAACTCAATCTAGTGATTTTTAACATGCTTTATTTTTTACTATGGGATTTGACTCTCAAATCTTGGTTAAGGAATGAACTTTGAATGTTTAATTTTGGATTTGGATTTCACCTTCTACCCAACATGTTCCCAGGTTAATTTCTACTAATATTAATCAGAGAATGATCTCTTTATGGAAAATTATTTGCCATATGTGATTGCTGGAATAAAATGTAAGAGTCATGGGTTACAGTTTGTTTCAATTGCTTAAAAATCTGTCAGTGTTGCTAGAGCACTGCTTTAGTTCTTAGTAAAGCACTAAGTAAGACAGACAGCCCCTGCTCTCACAGGAGGGCACTTTCTAGTAGGGCACCGAAAGCAAATTACTTGGAAATGAGAAACAAAATACCAGATAGTGAAGAAAATGGATGAGGATAAAGTGGCGGTAAAGTGATAGAGAGTGCCTGGTGGGCTGCTATAGTGCAGACAGTGGTTGAGAAAGGTCATTCAGAAGAGGTAACATTTAAAGTAAGACAAGAAGGAGCACCTGAAATGCAGGTGGAGAATAGCCAGTGCAAAGACCCTGGGGCTGGGATGAGTTTGTCATGTTTGTGTGTTAGAAGGAAATAGGCAAAGGAGAAACTGTAGGAGATGATCTGCATTTTAAAAAGATAACTTGGTTTCTGTATAGATTGTGAATGGTTAGGAGTAGAAGCAGGAGAATTTTAGCCTTTGGGGTTTGTTTGGTTTTTGGTCTTGATAGAAAAATTGGAATAATGATAACCACATTATTTTCATAGTTGTGAAAATTAAGTATATAAAAATATTTATAAATTGTGCATTGTTGTACAATTCAGAAGGTGGGGGCTACTTTGAAATTCCGTCATAAAGTTATTCATACCACTATCTTCTTTTCTTAATTTATGCAATTCAGAGTTGATGGTGTTTTCTTAATCAAGTAGCAAGGTTTTTAGCTAGGAACAAGCCAGGTATGGTGGTGCACATCTGTAATCCCAGCAACTCAGGAAGCTGAGGCAAGAGAATGGCAAGTTTGAAGACAGCCCCATCAATTTAGTGAGACCCTGTCTCAAAATAAAAAAGTGAAAGAGCTGGGGATGTCAGTGTTAAAATGCCCCTGGGTTTGATCTCCAGTAGCACAAAATAAGTAAATAAATAAATAAAAATAATAAAAATTTAGCTAGACAGACTATCCAAACATAAGAGATATTTAAGGAAATTCCAAAGTTTGAATAATTTATTGATTTAGAAAATGGGATCCAGAGCTGCTTATGTGCCACATGAAGTTGTTTTGTTTCAGGTATTTTAAAACAACCCAAAATTAATTTTGATGGTCCTTTTGGTATTTATTGATATCTTAATATGTTTATTATATTTATAATTTTAACTACTAAATGCAGTTTTAAATTATTTTAATACAATAATTTTATAATAATTTTAATTATTACCCATTATTTTACCAAATGTTATAATTCTGTATTGTCCAGCACAATAGTCACTGGCTAGATATAGTTGTTGAGGACTTGAAATGTGGCTGGTTGAATTGAGATGTGCTAGAAGCATAAAATATGCACCAGAGTTTGAAAATGATAACCCAAAAAAGTTCGAAAAAATTGATTTTTAAAATATTTATCACATACTAGAATGATAATATTTTGGATACATATGGTTACATAAAATATATTGTGAGAATTAATTTTAGTTGTTTATATTTTTTTAAAAATATGGCTGTACTATAAACATAAAATTATATTTATGACTTCCATTATATTTCTTTGGGCAGTGCCACTTCAGTTGACTGAGCTGGTGAGAATAAGGGATAAGTTAAATCATGAGCTTCGCACTCTTTGTACCGTAAATTCTAGCCTGTTTGTTACCTTGCTAATAGTGTTTGTTTGAACTTTCATGAAAACTATCATTTATTAGCATTGTGGCCTTAAATTACCTAACAAGTTAAATTGCTTGACTTGTCTGTTACTTAACTTCATCTTTATAAAATAATAATGACAATAATAGTACCACTATCTCACTTAGTTGTTTTAAGGATTTAATAAGATTAAATCATTCAGCAGTTATTTTCTTAGTACCCGCTAAAAAAGCAGTGTTTTGCCTAGCATTAAACACTTAGAAATGGTTGACAGTTTTTAGTACTATTAGCATAGTACCTGGTTCACCATAGGTGCTCGTTAAATATTTGTTAATTGATCGTGTGGTATTAAACCATGATTAATCATGGTGTATAGTAAACCATTTGATTTTTTTTCTTTTTTGGTACTGGGAATTGAATTCAGGGTACTCGATCACTGAGCCAAATTCCCAGCACTATTTTGTGTTTTATTTAGAGAAGGGTCTCATTGAGTTGCTTAGTGCCTCACTGTTGCTGAGGCTGGCTTTGAACTCACGATTCTCCTGTCTCAGCCTCCCAAAGTGCTGGGATTACAGGCATGCACCGCTGTGCCTGGCTAAACCATTTGATTTTGTGTGCACATTTATGTGTGAGTTTTTGGTGCTGTGGATTGAATCAGGGCCTTGCATGTGTAGACAAGCATATAACTTGATTTTTATGTCTCTCTTATAGAAAGGTGATACTCCTATTTTGTATTTTGAAAAACTGTGATAAAGAGAAAATCAAGAACTTGCTTAAGTCACCTTAGGCTAGAAAATATAGTCAAGAGTAAAGTCTAGGTCTTTCTAGTCCTGTATTCTACACATTTGGCACTATTGCACCCTCCCTTTAAAGGTGAGTTGCTTGTTGAAAGGTGAACCATGTGAGAGTTTGTTGATACATTGAGTTTGTTTAGGACTTGAGTTAGATCTGCACAAAGTCAGCATTGGTCTAATCCAATATTCTATGCCAGTCTCCAGCATTCTTGATTTCATTTAGCCAGCATCATTCAGCAGTTGTTTTCTTAGTACCCGCTATGTGCCAGGTGACTTTTCTGGTGCTAGGGATACAAAAGTAAACAAATCAGAGGCTTATGTTTTGAACAGGGAAGACATCGCACAAATAGGTATGTAAATAAGGCATAATGTGTCAGATGGTGGTATGCTGCTCTGATAAGGTAAGATAGGTAAGTGAATACAGAATGATCTAGGAATGGAGTTGAGAAGGTCTCTCTGCTTTTTTTTGATGAGGTGACATTTTGACAGAGACAAGCAAGAAAGTAAATGGTAAGATATTTAGATGAAGAAATTATACGCAGAGAGAGCAGGCAGGTAAAAGGCCCAGAAGAAGGAGCATGCTTGGAGTATTCAAGGAACACCAAGGTAGCCTGCATGGTTGGGGCAGAATGAACAAGGTAAAAGGTAGTAGAAGAAGTTGGAGAGGCAGCTGGGAACCAGATTATTTCAGGCCTTGGTGAAATCAGCAGATTTGGGGTTTTTTTTTGTTTGTTTGTTTGTTTTTGCAGTACTGGAGATTAAACCTAAGGCCTCACACCTGCAAAGCAAGCACTGTATCCCTGAGCTGTGTCCCCAGCACTTTTTAAATTTTTATTTTGAGACAAAGTCTTGCTAAGTAGCCTAGGCACCTCTCAAACTTGAGGTTCTTCTGCCTTAGCCTCCCAAGTAGCTGAGATCATAAGCATGTACCACTATGCCAAGCAGCTCTTGGGCTGGATTTTATTTTGAGACATGTAGGAAGCCACTGATAGATTTTGAGCAGATCTGGCTTACATTTTAAAAAAAAAATTGTTATGGGTGCTGTGTGGAAGATGTGTAGAGAGGGTCAAGGGCAGAAGCAATGAAACTAGTTAAGGGATTATTAGAACAGCTCAGGCAGATCATGATGGTAATTTGGACCATGATGGTTACTGAGGAAATATTTGGATATATTTTGAAGACGAAGAATGAAGGATGACCTCAATGTTTTTTGGCTGGAGCAACTGAAAGAATGAAGTTAGCTTTTACTGAGAGAGGGAGCAACTGTGGGAAAAGTAGAGTAGGTCGAGTGGGTAGGAGGGAGAAGGGTTGGGTGGAGGTGCAAATAATAAATTTGATTTTGACATGTTCTGCTTATGATGTTTATTAGCTTTTGAGTTAGATGTTGTAGGTGTATGTATGAATCTGCTGTTTGGGAAGAGATCTTGTCAGGAAACATGACTTGGGGAGCAGCCAGCATGTGGATAGCATTATAAGCTGCTAATGGGTTGCATGAGATCTTAGTTTATAGTCAAAGAAAGGGATTTAAATTGAATCCTTTTTTCCCCTTTTTCTAATGTATTCTGTAAATCAATAAAATTTGAACTTCCTATTCTTTTTTCAGCTAACAGAAGATGAAATAGCTACAATATTACAATCAACACTTAAGGGACTGGAATACCTTCATTTTATGAGAAAAATACACCGAGACATCAAGGCAGGAAATATTTTGCTAAATACAGAAGGACATGCAAAACTTGCAGATTTTGGAGTAGCAGGTCAACTTACAGTAAGTAAAAATGTTACTCCTATTGATACTTTCAGCTCTGTCCCGAGGAAGCAATTCTTTTTGTTTATTTTTTAAAAAGTAATACTTGACTTACCAGGCACAGTGTGTATGCCTATAATTCCAGCTATTCAGGAGGGAGGATGAAGCAGGAGGATCATTAATTTTGAGGAAAATGGAAAAGGAGGGGTCCATAAAAGGGGAAAGAAGCAGTATCTGGGATGTAGCTGAGTGATAAGAGTGCTTGGCTAACATGTGTCCGGTACCAGAAGAAAAAAAAAATTCGTTGTGTTAATAAAAAATTGTAAGCCAGGCGCAGTGGCACATGCCTGTAATCCCAGCACTTTGGGAAACTGAGATAAGAGAATTGAGAGTTCAAGCCAGCCTCAGCAATGGTGAGGCGCTAAGCAACTTGGTGAGATACTGTCTCTACATAAAACACAAAATAGGGTTGGGGATGTGGCTCAGTGGTTGAGTGCCTGTGAGTTCAATCCCCAGTATCCCCCCACCCCCTGCAAAAAAACTGTAGAAATCTACAAATAGATTCAAAACAGCCAATAAGTTATTTTAGATCCTTTCTTGGGGTTTAAATCACATAGTTTAACTTTGTCTTTAACTTATAAAAATAAAAACTAAACAAGAAATTATGGAATGTTAATTTAAATGTTTTTGAACTCATCAGCAGATTTTTTTTTGGTTGTAGATGGACACAGTACCTTTATTGAATTTATTTATTTTTTATGTGGTGCTGAGGATTCCACCCATTGCCTCACATGCAAGGCAAGTGCTCTGCCACTGAGCCACAATCCCAACCCTTACATCAGCACATTTTTAAAAGGAAGAAAAATTAAATCCAAATTGTTTTCCTTGAATAAGATATAACATCTTGTTCACCTTCTATGTAGTATTTGATGGTTACTATACTGAAAACACTCTCATTTGGCTCGAGGATCATCTCTTCTTTCTCTTCCTACCTTACTAGTGCATAACAGTGAAAAAAGAAAAAGAAAAAAAAATCAAAATAGGAAGCCTAGAATTATCTGATTTTGTGACATACCCAAGCATATATGAAAGTATGCATAGAAAATAGAAATAGTTCTAGATAGGCATATACTAAAATTTATAACATTGTTATATATAAGCTATAAACAAGTGGTTTTCTTGGATGATAGAATAAACATATATGTATGTGAATATGTATATGTGTGTGTGCGGCGCGTGTAGAGAAAGCATTAGTTTAGAATTTGGCATTATGTATAGTTTTAATTTTTAAAATTTTAAATCTGGGATATGTTAGGGAGTCTTACAGGTATTGCAGTGGCATGGAATTGCTTTGATATCTTAAAAAAAATCAGATCCTATTCAATATGATGATTTGTGGTCCCTTCAAATGTTTAAAATATATAAATGAACCATATCAAACAAATATAATAAAAGCTACAACCTTACTAAGGAAATCAAACTGAAAAAGTATATTCTCCTGGTGCCTTATAAAAAGATAATATGAAAATAAAGGATATTCATTACATTTAGTAATAATTTTAGTAAGTGATTACTCAAAAATTACTTACAGCATTCTTATTGCTATGATGCCTGTCTTGGCAGAATCACACACATGCACCCCTTTAATATGTACAAGTCACTGTTTTTAGTACTCTCACTACATTGTGCAACTATTACCACTGTTTAATTCCAGTACATTTTTATCATCTCCCAAATAAAGTCTCATGTAGTAGTCATTCCCCATTCTCCCCTCCCTCCAGCCCTAGCAACCACTAGTCTACTTTGTCTTTATGATTTGCCTATTCCAATCATTTCATATTTATTTACATACATATATATTTCATATAATATGTGACCCTCATTTTTGACTTTAACATTATATTTTAAGGTTTATCCATGTTGTAGCATGGACTACCATGTAGCATTCATTTCTTTTGATAGCTGAATAATATCCATTGTATGGATATACCATGTTTTGTTTATCTGTTCATTAGTTGAACATTTTGTTTATTTCTACTTTTTGGTTATTGTGAATTATGCTGCTATGAAATTTGTGTAAACCTATGTTTTCATATGATACAAAGTTGCTGTGTCATTTGGTAACTCCAGTGGTCATTTGGTAACTTTCCAAGAAATTGCCAAACTGCTTTTCAAAGTGGTTTACTATTCTACATTCCCACTGCTGTTATATGAAAGTTCCATTTTTTCCACATCTTCAACACTTTGTCTTTTTAATTATAATCATCCTAGGGGGTATAAGTAGTATCCCATTGTGGTAGTGATTTGCATTTTACTAATTAATATCTAATGACTCCAAATGTTTTTTCTTGTGCTTATTGAACATCTGTATATTTTCTTTGGGGAAATGTCTATCAAATTCTTTACTGATTTTTAATTGGGTTGTCTTTTTATTGTTGAGTTTTAAGAATTCTTATATTTTAGATATAAGTCCCTTATCTGGTACATGATTTTCAAATATTTTCTCCCATTCTCTGGGTTGTCTTTTTGCAGTCTTGATGATATCCTTTGAAACACAAAATTTAAAATTTAGATGATATCCAGTTTCTTTTCCCTTTTGTTGCTGTGCTTCTGGAATCATATTTAAGAAATCATTAACTAATGTAATATCACAAAAATTTATGCCTTTGTTTTTTTTTTTTTGGGGGGTGCTGAGCATTGAACCCAGGGCATTGCACATACTAAGCACACACTTTACCACTAGGTATGTCTCTAGCCCTTGATCTCTAGTTTCTTTTAGCAGTGTATTAAAATTTGTGGTGTGTAAGTCTTAGACTTACTTGATTAAAGTCATTCTTAAGTGATTTATTCTTTTTGCTGCTATTTTAAATGGAATGCGTGATTTTGCTCACTGCTAGTGTATAGGAATACAGCTGATTTTTATATATTATTTTATGTCCTGCAGTCTTGCTGAACTTCATCACTTTCTGTTTTGTTTTAATTTATAATGAGTGTATGTGTTGCTTTGCTAAAGAAAAGCATGACTTTTTTTTTTTTTTTTTTTTTTGGGTGGGGTTCTACCCAGGGCCTTGTGCATGCAAAGCAAGCATTCTATCAACTGAGCTATATCCCCAGCTGCATGACTTCTTTTTGTCTTGACTAAAATAAAGTGAGACTAGTATAAGATGATCAGCTTGGGCTGTTTTGTTGAGAAACTTGCAGTGCTAACCTTAGGTACCTGTCTGAGTGGTCTCTTTATCTAGAGTCTATAGGCCCTGTAGGCAGCCTTCTGAGAAGTGTCTATGGGGATTGTGTAGCATTTAGCAAATAAATGCTAAGTTCATGTTCCTAATTCACACTTTACTCACACTCTCTACTGTCTGGAAATCCTGTTTCTGTCTCTAAAGACTATACTGCCAGCCTAAAGCCAAAACCCAGGGTCGGGCAAAGGAAGACCACAGGTTGCCTAATGTGAAAGGTGAGTCTAGGCCCTAATTGCTTCTTTCAACCCAGTATTCCTGTTTTGAGGTCCACTTTCACCATTCTCCATACCAAATGCTCCCAGTTTCTAAGCCTTTTAAAGGAGTTGGTGTTGAATGACAATGTTTGCTAATTTTTTTTAGCAACTGAAGATTCCATTTAATATCTAGATAGTTACTGATCAGCCATCTGCTTTCCAGCTTACAAAATTCTGTGGCTGTGATTTTTTTTCTTTTTTGTTCTTATGGATTCATTCCTTAAAAAAATCCTCTTAATATCTTTTGAGTGAGTTTTATGTGGGAATGAAAATAAGGTGTTTGTGCAATCTCTTTGTTACCCAGAATTTTTTTAAGAATTATTTTTGGTGTTATTTGTGGGTATTTCATTGGATGTACCATGATTTATTAACTCATTCCCTACAATTGGACATTGGGTGCCCATTTAAGTTGTTAGTTTTCCCACATCAAAATGTGTGGTAAACATCCTTGCAACTAAAATTTTCAGCATTTCTTTAAGTATATTCTTAGGACAATTTCTTTTACAGTGAAATTGATCAGGTGATATATGAAATTCTAAGCCTTTTGATGCATATTGCCATAATGATTTTAGAAGAGAGCAGTTTCTGCTCCCAATTGCTAATTATAAACACCTTTTTTGCAAGGTGGGGATGTGTGGATATCAGAGATTAACCTGGAGGTGCTTAGCCACTGAGGCACATCCCCAACCATTTTTTATATTTTATTTTGAGAGAGGATCTTGCTGAGTTGCTTATGGCCTCACTAAGTTTCTTTTTTTTTTAAAAAAGGCAATTGCTTTTTTTTTTTTTAATTTTTTTTAGTTGTTGATGGACACAATGTCTTTATTTTATTGCTTTGTATGTGGTGCTGAGGATCGAACTCAGGGCCTTACGCATGTGAGGCAAGCGCTCTACCACTGAGCTACAATCCCAGCCCCTCACTAAGTTTCTGAGGCTTGCTTTGAACTTGTGATCTTCCTGCCTCAGACGACTCCTGAGTCTCTGGGATTACATTGTGTGCCACCATGCCTGGCAGCCAACTGCTATTTGTAAATGTGCCCCTCTCCCTAGTATTTGCTAATACTGGATGAGCAATAAATTTACATCTTTCTTACCATTTATTTTCAAAGTAATTAATAATTTTTATATTTCATTATTGACCTTTTATAATTATTCACTTATAAGTGAACTGTTCATCTTATTTGTCAATTTTTCTAATGGTTAGACCTTTTTAAAAAATCTATTTGTTAAAAAAAGATAACCAAAACTTAAAAAAGTTGAAATTATTAACCTTTTGTTGTATATGTTGAAATATCTTTTCTTTGTTGCTGTCTTAATTTTGACTATGGGTTTTTTTTTTTTTTCTCCTTTTTAAGAAGTGGTATGTTATACATAATAGTGGAATTATTGTGACAGTCATACATGCATGTAACATTATTTGATCATTTTCACTTTCCAGTACCTCCCTTCCAACTTCCCTCTGATTTCGTTCCTCTACCCTACTGGTCTCCCTTCTGTTTTCATGAGATTTTTTTTTTCTCTCTCTCGCTTCTCAAGTAAATTAGTACAACCACTATGGGAATCAGTATGAAGGTTCCTTAAAAGACTAGGAATAGAACCACCATATGATCCAACTATACCATTCTTCATTATTTATCCTAAAGAATTAAAGTCAGTATACTATTTATAGAAGCATGATTCACAATAGCCAAATTATGGAACTAGCCTAGGTGTCTATCAACAGATGAATGGATAAAGAAAAATAAACACACAATGGAGTTTTATTTAGCTGTAAAAAAGAATAAGATTATGTCATTTGGGGCTAGGGCTGTAGCTCAGTGGTAGAGTGCTTGCTTAGCATGCATGAGGCACTGGGTTTGATCCTCAGCACCACATAATAAATGAATGAAATAAAGATCCATCAACAACTAAAAAAAAATTTAAAAAAAAAAAGATTGTCATTTGCAGGGAAATGGATGTAACTAGAGAGCATCAAACTCAAAGTCAAGCGTGATAAGATTTTTTTAAAATATAGAAGTTTCTAAATTTTATATAGAAAAATTCATTTACTTTTATCTGTTTCTGTCCTTGATGTTGTGCTCTAAAAGTCTTTTTCTACTCTAGTCTTATATAACTATTCATTTATACATTTATTTATGTGTTTTTTGTGGTATTGGGGCTTGAACCCAGGAATGTTTTATCACTATGCTACATCCCTAGCCATTTTTATTTTTATTTTCTTTACTTTTAGACAGGGTCTCAGTAAGTTGGTAAGGTTGATCTCAAATTTGCAGTCCTCCTACCTTAGCCTCCTGAATAGCTGGTATTATAGGTGTGTGCCACTATACCTGGCCTGGCTTTCTTTTTTTAATATTGAAATTTCATTTCAATTTTAATATTGAAATTTCCCAAATTTCAACCTATTTGAACTTATTTTGGTGAAAGTGTAAGGTAGGTGTTTATCTGACAAGTCAGGTTTTTTTTTTGTTTAATTCCCCCTTTGATGATTTGAAATGGCATTTTAATATCATATATATGATGTACATAATAGGCTGTGTTGTATATATATGTATGTGTGTGTATATGTGCCACTGTTTGTTTCTGGACTTAATATTTTCTGATATTCTACTGCTGTACTAATATACTGCAATACAGATCCAAGTGGGCTTAATATCCACTCATGACTTAATTTTCAAAACATTTCTAGCTATGCAAGTATCTGTTTCTAATTGGAATAATCTAGTGAAAACAACTTTGACTACTACTATTTGAAAACACTCCTGCAGATTTGAAGTTTCAGAGCTAAGGAAATGACTAAGCATTTCCTTAGTTCCTGTGTTAATTTTTTATGTAGGTCTGACAGAGTGAGGTCAATTCAAAAGTGGTGGCCTCTATCATTTGCTCCCAATTGGCATAACCTAAGTCATAGGCAATTCAGAAGGAACATGGGACATCCTTTTGAATCTTTAGTTTTGTTTAAAAATCCTTCTCTTTTTAAAGAGAACTATGGAAAAGTTCTCTTTCAATAGAGACATACTGTTCTGGGAAAGTGTACAAATAGTTGCTATAATGTATACTATATTGACATATTCCTTAAGCCACAAACTAAAACTTTTATTTATCATTTATGTATATAATTTTGTTGTTGATGTTGGTACTCGGGATTAAACCCAGGAGCACTTTACCCCTGAGCCACATCCCCAGCCCTATTTTGTGTTTTATGTAGAGACAGGGTCTCACTGAGTTGCTTAATGCCTTGCCGTTGCTGAGGCTGGCTTTGAACTCACGATTCTCCTGTCTCAGCCTCCCTCAGTGCTGGGATTACAGGCTTGCGCCACTGCACCTGGCTCCCCAGCCCTTTTTTATATTTTTATTTAGACACAGGGTTTTGATCATTGCTTAGGGCATCACTGAATTTCTGAGGCTGGCTTTGAATTTGTGATCCTCCTGCCTCAGCTTCCCAAGCTGCTAGGATTATAGGCGTGTTCCACTGTGCCCGACTAGTTTATATTTTAATAATTGAGAATACTTTTATGTCTTTTGGTCATTTTAATTTCTTTTGTGACTTGTTTGATCATACTTTGAGCATGGTCTTTGTATGTATTTGAAGTACAAAGCATTTTTTTATTGTTGGAAAGTAAATTCTTTTCCTCAGGTTTATGCTTGGTGTTGGTTTCTCCACTTTCTATTTTAGGATACTATGGCTAAACGGAATACAGTGATAGGAACACCATTTTGGATGGCTCCAGAAGTTATTCAGGAAATTGGATACAACTGTGTGGCAGACATCTGGTCTCTGGGAATAACTGCCATAGAAATGGCTGAAGGAAAGCCCCCATATGCTGATATCCATCCAATGAGGGTAAGGAAATAGACAGAAAATCAGTGGGGTGATTAGTTACCGACTGTCTTTAGAAGGTTAGTTCTGTGACTTAATTGATTACGTTCCAAACAATAAATGAATTATTTGTATATAATTGGTAAGTGTCACTGTAAATGATATACTTCCACTGACTAGTTGTAGTCACTAGGTTTGACCCACCGCTCTCCATTTCAGAAGCTGACTATTGCTAGCCCCCTGGCAGGACATGGCCTACAGAAAACAAGTGCTTAGTTTGATTTGTGCACTTAATTTATTTTTCAGATTCTCCAAGAAGAATATGTCTCTTATGTTCTTGCATACTCTAAAACACACAGTGGAGATTTCGTTTCTTCAAAAACAGTTGTGAGGGGCTGGGGTTATGGCGCAGTGGTAGCGTGCTCCCCTAGCACGCGGGAGGCACTGGGTTCGATCCTCAGCACCACATAAAAATCAAATAAAGATATAAAAAAAAAAAGTTGTGAAACTGGTAGTTATATATGCTTTTAATAGTTTAGAAACCCATATTTTAACATCATAATACCAGCTGGAGTTAAGTAGTGTTTGTTCTATATATATATATATATATGAGCTTTCCATTCAGCCAGTCTCCGTGATTCCTTTTGACAGGAATTATCAGATACCAGTTATTACAGCATTTTCTCTAATGCTTTTTTTGAACTCCTGTCACTAACACCCAACCTGTTTGTTACCTTTTCCTTGCCTGGCCCTATAGATGTTGGACTCTTTTTTTCCCTATAGTTTGAATTTGTAAGTTCTGGTATGTGATCCCCAGACTCTTCATCTGGAGGCTCTGCTCTCTCCAACTTCCATTTTCTTTTGGAGTGTCAAGGGCCCGTAGGCTGCATCTCCACTGAAACGCCTCAGTATTGACACCGTAAGGGGTACCCAGGCTTCACTACCCGAGAACTCGTTATCATAGCACTGGTATAAACCCCAGCCTTGCCTTCTTCTGGGCTCCACAATTCTCTGTGTACACCTCAAGCCAGTTCTTCCTCTTCTTTGATTATTAAGTTCTCTCATTAAAAAACTTAAGATTTTTAAAAGCGTCCATATGCCCAAAGATAAACTTCCCTCTCTGGGGCACAGAAAAGGGGAAAAAGTATACGATTTATTGGTCATATTTTTAGAATTAAATTTAAGCTATTTATTGCAAAGAGTTTTACCTTTCAAAAACCGTGGCTCTTCTTTTATTGGAAATTTAATAAATAACAATTGTATATTTTGAATAGTACAATTAAGCTATAATGTAGTGGGCCAATTGTTAAGGGTTCTTTCTTTCTTCCTTCCTTCCTTTCCTTCTTTCCTTTCTTTCTTTCCTTCCTTTTCTTTCTTTCCTTTCTTTTTTCCTTCCAAGAATGTTGATTTGGCTTGGCTTGGAGGTTAATGGCTCCTGTAATTTGGAGATTCCTGGTTGATGATCTTATTAAAGCCACTGCTGACATCCAGGGATAGGGATTACTTTGAAGGAAGGAAATTTGGCAGCTGTTGAGGCTGAGGTCTTCTTCAGGATATGGATATGCATAAGGGTTGCTTTTCAAAGTGGAAAGGCATAATGCAGTTAGCATTGAAAAAACTTTATTAATATATCAATATTATATTGATATTGTGAGGTTTAGGGGACAAGTCTGCATAAGAGAGAGGGAAATATGTGAGGAGAGAAATATGTTATCTTCTCCAGTTGTTATACTTTGTACTTTGAGATGCTTAGACTTTGGTTGAGATTTGAATGGACTTATCAGAGGAAAATCGTTTTACCAAACTGCAAATGCAATTCCAGGCATATTTTTATTGGAGTATCACTTTTACTTTAGCAAGTCTTTCTCTTTCTCTTCTTTTTTTTTAACTAGGCAATCTTCATGATTCCTACAAACCCTCCTCCCACGTTCCGAAAGCCAGAGCTGTGGTCAGATAACTTTACAGATTTTGTGAAGCAGTGTCTTGTGAAGAGCCCTGAGCAGAGAGCCACAGCCACTCAGCTTCTCCAGGTATGAGTTACCTGTCAAGCAGCCTCTTCATTTCATCTACATGCAGAACAGAAAATGCTGTTAATCCACCTGCATGGAGATAGAATAGAAGTATGAGACATTCCCCACCTTTAGGAAGATTTGAATCTATTTGAGTAGGAAAGATAGAAAATAATCTGAATTCATTGAGCAAAACCAATGCAAGAAAATATAGAGCTGTGTGGGACCCTAAACACTTTGACATTGAGTGAGCATTGCTGTATGCCAGCTTTGCACATGTTATGCCATTTAATCATTCCATAGACCCTGTGAAGGGTAGGTGTTATTTCAGTTTTATAGGTGAGAAAATGGAAGCTTAGAGAGGTTAACTCTAAAGAGTTTCTCAGCTAGTAAACTGCAGAGCTAGTGGTAGGACCTAAGTTATTCTGAGCCCAAAACTAAGAGTGCCATCAAATCTGCCCTTCTGATAAGGAATCACTGGTGGGTGCTGTTATGTCTCAGGATAAGAGGAGGTTACTTTGAACTGGAGACACTGGGAGTGCTTCCTTGGAGAGAGAGCTTGTATGTTGGGCCTTGAGGAATGGATGGGATTGGCAGGCAGTAAGTATGCCTTGTGGTTAGGAGCTTGGATTCGGAACTCAGACTACCCGAGTTTGAATTCTGGCTGTTTAATACTTTGTGACCTTGGAAAAATAACTTGAAAATAACTTGCAGGAGGATCTTAAGTTCAGAGCCAGCCTCAGCAAAAGTGAGGTGTTAAGCAACTCAGTGAGACCCTGTCTGTAAATAAAATACAAAATAGGGCAGGAGATGTGGCTCAATAGTGGAGTGCCCCTGAGTTCAGTCCCAGTACCAAAAGAAAAAGCACAGGAAAATGAATGACACTAGCATAAAACTGATGGTAAGTAATCACAGGCTAGACTTATATCTGATAAGAGGAAGGAAATGATCTTAACAGAATTTCCAAGTAGAAAGGACAAGGCAATATAATATCCTTGCTAATGACCAAGGTCTTATTTCTTTTTCTTTCTTTCTTTCCTTTTTTTTTGGTACCAGGGATTGAACTCAGGGGCACTTGACCACTGAGCCATATTTCCAGCCCTATTTTGTATTTTATTTAGAGACAGGGTCTCACTGAGTTGCTTAGTGCCTCTCCATTGCTGAGGCTGGCTTTGAACTCATGATCCTCCAGTCTCAGCCTCCTGAGCTACTGGGATTAGCCACCATGCCTAGCTATTTCAGTTGTTTTTGCTGATTGAATAATATTTGGATCTACTTTGTTACACATTTGTAATGAGTTTTAGTAATTTTGTAGTAACTGCACTTTTGCACTAACATCCTTTTTTTTTTTTTTAAACATTTATTTTTTAGTTGTAGGCAGACAGAATATCTTTATTTTATTTTTATGTGGTGCTGAGGATCGAACCCAGTGCCTCACGCATGCCAGGCGAGCACGCTACCACTGTGCCATAACCCAAGCCCCGCACTAACATCCTTTTTACCTAAATATGTAGTTGGGAATGCTCTAGTACACTGAATAGAAGGAACAAATGAGATGAGTAAATTATGTAGTGATTTCTAAACAATGTCTTTATTTCATTTTAATTCCCCATCTCCAAAATTGCCTTCCAAATCAGTAGACATGTTGCATATCTCTTGAAAAACATTTTCAGTATTATTAGAGTGTAAAGTATACTCTGAGACATTTGAAAGGTGTGCAGAATGTGTAACAGTTCATTTTATATGTCACAGGATTGCTAGCATCCCTGCTTCTCATCCTTTGCCAGATGTGCCCGCCAAACTTTGTGATGACATCAGGCTCTTAACACATTTACAAAACTTCCTCTAGAGAGTAATACCACCCCCTTGAGAATTTCTAGATTTGACAGAGAGAAATGTTGAAGTCATTCTATCCATTCTGAAAAAGATGGGCAAAGGCTGCTCAGAGTTATAAACCAAGTGTGGTTTAGCTGTTGTCCAGGGCATAAAGAAAAAGATTAGGTTTGCTGATTGATTCAGGAAGTATTGTTCAGGTACCTGCTGTGTGCCAGACATGTTTTAGCTCTATCGCTACATAAACTGGCTCAGTGGTTTCCATTTTCTTGTTAAGCACCCATTTGTGAAGAGTGCCAAAGGAGTGTCAATACTGCGGGACTTAATTAACGAAGCTATGGATGTGAAACTGAAACGCCAAGAAGCTCAGCAGCGGGAAGTGGACCAGGATGACGAAGAAAACTCAGTGAGTGGCAGGCATTGCTGTGGGCTTCAGGCACCAATGCTTGTTAGTTCTTGTTTGTCAAGCAAAAGTAAGGCTGTAGATAATACTGGATCAGCTTGCAACTGGAGACTCTTGTAGTGTATGTCCTTATCTGGACCAAGGCTTGCTGGAGGCTTGCTCAGTCTGTGCTTGTTCTTCCCTGGTGTTTCCTAAAACATATTTAAATTT
Organism: Geosciurus inauris; assembly: GCA_004024805.1. Taxonomy (NCBI): domain Eukaryota; kingdom Metazoa; phylum Chordata; class Mammalia; order Rodentia; family Sciuridae; genus Geosciurus; species Geosciurus inauris. Next base: position 10,360 of record PVHX01003748.1, on the reverse strand, counting down.
TACATTTTGCCCCTATATCTTTTGTTCAATGTAATTTTTTACTTGAGAGAATGCTCAGGTGTGAGACTTAGTTTTTCTAAGCCATTTTGAGGAATCTAAGATCCATACTTCATATGTAGCTTTTATACTTAAAGATTCCCTCACTATCCTGAGATTCCAGGGTTATTTATGTCAGCTCTTAGATCTGTGTTGTAAACTCTAATAAGAAGGGGAGGGGAAGAGTGTCCTTTAGAATTAGATCCACTCCTCTCATATGGATAAATTTGTGAACTACTTTGGTTAAAACTTTTTCAGTTTTACAAGATGAATTTAGAACCTAGAAGTTAAATGAATTTAAAACCCAGAAATATTTTTACCAAGATGAGCAATAATAATTCAGAAAACTCAGTCTTTTGATAAGATTAGCCCTAATTTGAGATTTTTGTTCTACAGGAAGAGGATGAAATGGATTCTGGCACAATGGTTCGAGCAGTGGGTGATGAGATGGGTACTGTACGAGTGGCCAGCACCATGAGTGATGGAGCCAATACTATGATTGAGCATGATGACACATTGCCATCACAGCTGGGCACCATGGTGATCAATGCGGAGGATGAGGAAGAGGAAGGGACTATGAAAAGTAAGGCTCTGATGAAATATACGAATTTTTTAACAAAGCATATTCACTTTAGGATCCCCATGGTGCATTCAGGATCCCCATGGTCTCTCTTCTGTTATTACAACTAAAGGAGGTTTTTCACTGGAGGGCTGTGTAGGGGCAAGAGGTTTGGGGAGGGGGAAAGCTGGCATGTGGAGTCAGAGGTAAGAAAGTGTCAGCAATGAGAAGGGATTTTGCTTTTGAACCCAAACAGCCATTCTCTCATTGAATGTTGTCATTGAAGGTTCATCTGTGGAGGTTGCTTTGGTGCATAATTCATCTCAAAGTTTAATGAAATTCTGGCCTGTTTACAGTCCATTTTCATGGTAGTTTGTGCATCCAACCCAGGTTACCAACACTCAGTCAATTAAAGATGACTACAGATTTAAAAGTTCTACCACATTCCTTCAGAAGAATTCACCTCTGTTCTTTTTGATCTGATTTTTTTTTTTTCCTGTGATTAAAACCTAACCCCTTTGTTCAGCTTCCATCTTAGGGTGTCTTGCTCTCCTCTGCTCCTCACCTCTTGCCCTCTCCTTATTCTGAGCATTACAGACCAACTTAGGAAAGGAAAAGAAAATTATAATAATTGAGTTGTATAAGTACAGTTTAGCCTAAACTGTGCATAGGTTTAAAGCTCTAAGTTCTCTATGAAATTTTCATCATCTTTTTTTTTTCCTCTCTCCTTAAAATTTAAAGGCCCTTCCTCGACACCAGGGATCTGCAGACTATGGTCCATGGGCCAAATCTGGCTCACCACCTACTTTTGGTAATAGTTTTATTGAAACACAGCCGTGTCCCTTCATTTATGTGTTGTCTGTGGCTGCTTTTGTTCTACAAAGGCAGAGTTAAGTAGTTGTGAAAGACCATATAGTCCCCTAAATAAAGCCTAAAATGTTTGCTGTCTGGCCATTAATGGAAATTTGCTAGCCCCTGTTCTAGATCCTCTGCATAATTCAATGAATTCTTCTTCAGTGCCTGTTTCCCCAAACACTTTGCTAGGTGCTGAGGACAGCAGAGAATGAGTGAACGCTCCTTGCCCTGAAAGAACTCATTGTAGAGGGAAGACCATTAATTACAATTGGGTGTATGAAATGAGTTCTAACATAGTGGTAATCTGAGGATGGGTATCTAAATTGGTCTAGGGCCTACTAAAAAATTCCTTGAGGAAAAATGCAAGATTGGCAGTATGCAGGTTAGGCAGAGATATTCCAGCAGAGGGAGCAGTGTACACAAGATCCCAGGCAAGGGGTGGGCAAGTTCAGGGAGCCACAGGTGGTTTATTGTGGTTTATCATTGGCAGCTGACATAGTCTTAAGTGGAATCTCAGAGAAGGTAAAATCTCAGCTGAAATCAAAAGGACAGGTGGAGGAACGTTGTGCTTGTCTAAAAACTGTATAGCATTTGTCTCACTTTTTTGTGAAACACCTGCAGGGCAAAATAGCCTGTAGACTTTCTACCTGAATACTTCATTTGTTTGATTTTAAGGAAAACTCACATTTTTAAAGTTTCTCTTAGGCCCCAGATATCATTTGTATATGAAATATTTAAGTAATTTAATTCTCACAACAATGAAATGGATTTTGAGGGTTTTTAACATTTTTTGTTGTAAACAACACAAATAATATAGCAAAAACTTGTGTGTAAAATTAATATACTTATATTTTTTAGATTTATATCACATATTTTAAGAATAAAAGAACCCACAACTTTACTGGTAAAGTTAATGTCCCCTAGTATATCTTTCAAATCACATTAATCATGAAGTTAGTGTATAATTTGCCATGGCTTTTTCCTGTATTTGTGCTGTATGTGTGTACATCCATAAACAATACTCAATGCTGTTTTATATTTTTCAAAGATACTATTGCAGTATCTTTAGTATGCTGCTGTGGTTTTTTGTTGTTGTTGTTGTTGTTGTTTGGCACTAGGGATTGAACCCAGGAGTGCTTTACCACTGAGCTACATCCCTGATCCTTTTTATTTTTTATTTTGAGATAGGTCTTGCTTACTAAGTTGTTTACAGCCTCATTAAGTTGCTGAGGCTGGCCTCAAACTTGCAATCCTTATGCCTTAGCCTCTTGAGTTGCTGGGATTACAGCTGTGTGCCACCACCCAGCCAGGCTGCTGTTTTTAAACAAGGAGCATTTTTGGGTGACATGCATCTTTATTGATGTAGACTTTAAGAATGTACATAACAGGGCTGGGATTGTAGCTCAGCGGTAGAGCGCTTGCCTTGCATGTGTGAGGCCCTGGGTTCGATCCTCAGCACCACATACAAAACAATAAAATAAAGACATTGTGTCCATCTACAACTAAAAAAAAAAAAATTAAAAATAAAAAAGAATGTACATAACACATTGTATTCTGTATTTCCCTTTTGCTGGACATGAAGTTTTTTCTAGATATTCGCTATTAGAAACATGTCTCTGAACCTGTCTCTTGGTAGAGATGCAGTTTTTTAGGGTGTGTGCTAAGAAGTGGGATTTGGTAAGTCTTACGATATAAGCACTTTGATTTGTACTTAGAATTCTCCACAGTTTTCTTCAAGTGACTATAATTTACACTTTCACTAGTAGTAGATGAGATTTCTGTTTTTCTGCATCTTCAATACATTGTCAGGCTTTTTGCCATTCTTGAGGGATGTCAAATGTCACTTTTTATGAAATATTTAAGACATAAACAAATCGCAAATAAAATAATCCTTAAGTGTTTCTATCCAGTTTAAGAAATTAAAATATTACAAAAGAAGTACTTAGTCTGCGTCCCTTATCAGTTGTATTCCTTTCCTGTCTTCACCAGACACCTCTTGTCTTCAGTTTATTTGAATTTATTCTCTTCCTAGTATCTTAAATTTAACATTTGGTGTTTTTACTTTTAAACCTTAAAAGACTGCTTTAAAACAGCATCTCACTATACCTGTGTAGAGTGTTTATGTGTATGGATTATTTTTGTTAGTCAGTTTTACTTTAAATTAATTTGTCTATTAATTGCAATACCTGCTATATTTGGACCTAGTTCTGTTCTGCTCTTTGTGCTTTCTACTCACCATGTTTTTCTCTTGCTCCTTTTTCCCCCTTTCTTTACCTCTGTTGGGGTGGTGAGTCCTCACCCCCTCAGCTTCCTACCACCTGCTTACACCTTTTTCATCCCTGCCACCAACTGGCACAGTACATACATAAGTATATGCCTATGTAACTTTCTATTTGTCTAATAAATTCCAAAGTTGATCAGTCTATCTTCCTGCTGAATAAAAAAAGGATTATAAAATATTTTGCCTTTTTCCAGACTTTCTGTCTTGTCTTTTGTTATTGTTGTCTATTGCTTTGGTTTTACTGGGTTTTTAAAACTCACTTATTAGCTACTATAATAATTATTTAGAGTCAATACTTAGATTTATGAACATACTGTTCACCATGGCTTCTTTAAGCCCTCTTTTCTTCTGGGTTCTTTTTCTTAAAACGTATCTTTTCAGTAAGGGTGTGATGAGTAGTAGGCTTATGATTTGTATGGCTAATAAAAGTCTTTTAATTTTTCCTCTTGTCTAGTTCACACCATTCACTGTCCAAAAAATGTTTTCTTTGTTGGTTTGTTTTTGTTTGTTTGTTTTTTTGGTACTGGGGATTGAACCCAGAGGTACTTAACCACTGAGCCACATCCCTAACCCTTTTTATTTTTTATTTTGAGACAGGGTCTCACTAAGTTGCTGAGTCTAGCCTGAAGCTTGTAGTTTTCTTGCCTCAGCCTCCTGAGTTGGTGGGATTACAGGCATGTGCCATCATGCCCAGTTATACACTTGATTGTAGAGTTCATCCTCAACCATTATATTATACTGCTGTCAGCTGACAAAAGTTGTTGGAGGCCAGGACTAGGTTTATGTTAGTTCTTGTTTGTAAGTCTCAGCCTATAATAATGTTATCTATCTCTCCTTGCTGGTTGTTCAGTAATTAGCTACTCCAGGCTATGTTTCCAAGATTTCCAAAGGGGATATGTCTCTGACAAATTAATAATATTGTACATGTGAGAGAATGTTTTGGATGTAGATATCTGAATCCACAGTAAGGAATCAGATTGCAGTTGGAGGAAAGGGATTAAGTGAGACAGGGTGATATCTGATTGCTTTATAAGTGACCTCGAGAATGCCTGTAAACCATATAAGCCAACTATGGCTCATACTACTTTGAAAACTTCTGTCTGGATATAATATTCAGATTGGGGAGTTTGAAAGCCTTCTATTTGTCTAGAGTTTTTGTCTGTCCTTTGCTGCTACTGCCGTTTTTGTTGTTGTTTGTTTTTTGTGGTCCTTGGGGGACCTTATACATGCTAGGCAAGCCCTCTAATATATGTTTTCATTTTGAATAAAGGTTCTAGAAGAACTTTGCTCGCCCCCAAGAAGTGAAAAAAACATTACTGTGCCATGAGAAAAAGTGTGACCTGAGAAGTTGTCATCGTTAAGCCCATTGTGCTTTCCGGGCCAGCAGAGGGAGCTCTGTAACAAGTTGTGAATTAAAATTGCATTTCCCATCCCAAGTTCACAAATCCCCTTTTTATAATAAGCTTTATTCTCTATCAAGACCTTTATTTTTTTAAAATATATTTTAAGTAACCACAGCAACACTAGGGCAATGTGTTTATTTTATTTGGTTAAGAAAGAGATTGGATACCTCATACTTGGCAAAGTGCAATTGTAAGACTGAACTCAGCCCAAACATCTCAAAATAGTAACTTTCCTTTCCCTGGGTTTCTCATTGGTCCTTAACTAGAATTGATGTTCTCTTTCTGCAGCATGGTACCATGCATGTGGTTTCGAAACTGTCATCAATTTTAGTACCTCTAAGCAAGTAATTGAACTAATTGGGGGAAAAGTTATTTTACATATAAAAATAAACATTAATCGTGACATTTTCTAGCTTTTGTTGCCTGGTCTCTTCAATGCATTTTTTTCCATTAATTTTAATTTTTGTAGGAGGAGGCAATGTAGGAGATTGAACCCAAGGTCTTGGGTATGCTAGGCAGGCACTCTTGAGAGAGCTACATGCATAGCCTTAGTTATATTTTCTTTTTTCTTTTTTTTAGCCTTTGTTTTAATATTGCTGATTTCCAAGTTGTCTACACAGATCTGATGCTGAATATGCCTCTTCCTTGTTCTATCTCTCTTTTGATATTTTTATTAGTTGTTGATGGACCTTTATTTTATGTACTTATATGCAGTGCTGAGAATTGAACCAGTGCCTCACACATGCTAGGCGAGCCACAATCCCAGCCTCCCCCCACCCCCCGCTTTTGGTCTTTTGAAGTATTCCTTTATATTTTAGGCACTAGTTTTTTTGTTTATAATTATGGCATTGTAATTATGTGCATAAGCTTATGGCATGTGCTTTTAACTTTGCAGTCTTAACTTAGGTAGTACTTTCATTTTCATGAGTTCACATTTATCTGAATTTTCTTACCTAGTATGCTTTTTGTGACTTTTTAAAGAAATTCTTTACTTACTTAAATATCTTAAAAATAGTCTTTATGGGGCTGGGGTTATGGCGCAGTGGTAGCGTGCTCGCCTAGCACGTGTGAGGCACTGGGTTCGATCCTCAGCACCACATAAAAAAAAAATAAAATAAAGATATTCTGTCCACCTTAAAAAAAATAGTCTTTATTATTTCTAAGTGTTATAAAGTTTTATCATTCATATCTAGAATTTACTTTGATATATTATGAATTTTTTTTTGTTTACACTGTATGCTATAGTCATCTGTTTCATTTTTTCCATCTGAAATACTTGCTTCTTCCCTCCCTTCAGGTCTATGATCTCACCTTCTCATTCCTTCTTTTACCATTTATCTAAACTGGATTCCCCAACCCCTTTTTATTTTTCTTTTCAATACAGATTGCTATTTAAATTTATGTCACCATTCTCCCATATAAATTTTAGGATCAGTGTATAAAAATTTGTAAAATGCCACTGGGATTGTTACTTAGTTACACTGAATACATAGATTAGATTTGCCATCTCTTTGATGTTAATTCTTCCCTATTCACAAACATGGTTTATCTTTCCATCTATTTTTTGTTATGTCTTTAGATAACGTAATTTTATCCACAAAGATGTTTAAAATCTTATTAAATTTCCATAAGTTTAATAGTTTTTGTTGCTATTACAAATGTATCCTTCAAAAATCTTTTGTTTTTAACATTTTTACTTTTATAAAGTAATGACTGTTGTTGATTTTTTTAAAATGGATTATTCATTTTGATAGGTTTTTCTGGAGATTCCTTTTTGTTTTTTCTTTTTTCCTTTGAAAACAGTCTATTGCCTGTGAATTACAACCTTAGTTTCTTCTTTTGATCCCTATATATTTTGTTTTTCTTAACTAAGATCTTTAGTACAATATTGAATAGTAGTGGGCATTCTTGTCACCTTAAAGAAAGTTCTTTGAATGTTTTAACATTGAGCCTGATTTTGTAGCAGAACTTCACAGGTACTCTTCATTAGGTCAAAGAAGTGCATATTTGTTTCTAACTTAAGGGATATTTTTTTTGTTTGAGAGGGATTTTGTTTTTTAGGTCAAAATTGATGTTATTATGATTTTTAGTTGAACACTAAACTTTTTTTCATTTTCTTGCTTACCAAATCAGTTAGCACTGTAACTTTTTCTGCTTTCTTAGCAACATTCTTTCATCGTATGTGGTACATTGTAAATATTTTCTCGCAGCTGTACTTGTGCTTTTTGATCTGTGAATTATTCAGAGGTTCTTTTTTTTTAACTATTTATTTTTTTAGTTGTAGGTGGACAGAATATCTTTATTTTATTTTTATGTGGTGCTGAGGATCGAACCCAGTGCCTCACCGTGTGCTAGGCGAGCACCCTACCACTGTGCCACAATCCCAGCCCCTCAGAGGTTCTTTTAAAAAATGAAATGTGTAAATAAAAATGTGATTCAAAATGTGCACATTTTAAATTTTCAGTTGCAGAGGACTGTGGTTAAAGAATGTGGTCTTCTTCCTTCCCCTTATTCTCCCTGGTAACCACCATTCTACTCTCAACTTCTATGAGATCAGTTGTTTTCCAGTTATGAATGAGATCACATGGTACTAGTCTTTCTGTGCCTGACCTATTTCATCTAATATAATGGTCTTCAGTAAGAATGGCTATTATCAAAAATAATAATAATAATACAAATAATAACTGCTGACAATGACATGGAGAAAAAGGAACCTTACACACTATTGTTGGGAATGTAATTAGTATAGATAGCCATATGGAAAACAATATGGAGATTCCTCAAAAAATTAAAGATAGAACTATGAAATGATCCAGCAATCCCACTACTGGGTATATCCAAAGAAAATGAAATCAATATCTTGAAGAGACAATATCTTGAAGAGACATCTGTACTCCCATGTTTATTGTAGCACCGTTTATAATAGACAAGAAATGGAAACAGCCTAAATTTCCATCAGTTGATAAACGGATAAAGAAAATGTATATATATACAGTGGAATACTCCTCAGTCATTAAAAAAAAAAAAGAAAAAAGAAAACTTGCCATTTGTAGCAATGTGGATGGCACTGGAAATCCTTCTGTGATTTTGATTGAGATTTTCTTGGATCTCTGGGCCACCTTGGGAAGAACTAGAGAAAAGAATGTGGTCTGTGTGAAAGCAGTTCTTTGGTTATTTTTTTTTTGAGTCATTTGTGACCTGATGTGTTTGTTATTAATTTTTGTCATATGTGCTTTGTGTGCCTTAGAAAGAATGTGTCTTTTCTCATTGTTCAGTGCAGAAATTTATATATCTCTAATTGATATAATTTGCTAATTGCCTATTCTTCATCAGTTTTTGATAATTCATAATTTGGTTTCTTTCTTTTGGTACCGGGGATTTAACCACTGAGCCACATCCCTAGCCCTATTTTGTATTTTATTTAGAGACAGGGTCTCACTGAATTGCTCAGTGCCTTGTCATTGCTGAGGCTGGCTTTGAATTTGCAATCCTCCAGTCTCAGCTTCCTGAGCCACTGGGGTTGCAGGCATGCACCATCGTGCGTGGCTCATATTTTGGTTTCTGATAGAGAAATGTTAAAGTTGTTGCACTGATTCTGGGTTTGTTTAGTTCTGTTAATTTTTGTGTATATATTTTTTGTTTCTCTCTCTCTCTCTCTCTCTTTTTTTTTTGAGGCATTGTCTGGTGTGTATCAATTCAAAATTAACTTATTCTGGAAATTGTTCCTTTTATATTATTTGACCTTCAGAACCGCCCTTAGATAGAGGTACGTTGGGCAGGCATAGTGGTGCACACCTGTCATCTCAGTTATTCAGTAGACTGAGGCAGAAGGTCAGCTTGGATAACTTAGCAAGACCCTGTCTCAAAATAATTTTTTTAAAAGGGCTGGGGATGCATTCAATGATAAGAGCACTTGCCTATCATGCATAAGACCTAGGGTTCAGTCCCCTGTATTTCCCCAAAAGATACAGGTACATTGGGTATCAGATTCCTACCATATAAGAAGTTGAAGCTTAGAGAAAAGTTTAGTATTTTGTCTAAGATCACATTAGATCTCAGTCTTTTGTTTGACTTAAGTCTATATTGCCACTGTAGTATGGAGTTTCTTGTTAAATATTGTAAAAATCCTGCATTTCTTGTCTTTTGACACCTATTTCTAGGATCTTCATACACCCTTCTAGTGAAACCAAAGGCTACTGTGATGGTGTTGGTATTTTGTGTTATCAAGACCCATGAGTGTGATGATAAGCAGATAAGGTTTTCTAGGTTTGGGGCATAAGGGAAGGGTACCTGGGTAGTCTTTATTAACAGTACAACTTTTTTTTTTTTTTTTTTTTAGATGGACACAATGTCTTTATTTTATTGTTCTGTATGTGGTGCTGAGGATCGAACCCAGGGCTTCACGCACGCGAGGCAAGCGCTCTACCGCTGAGCCACAATCCCAGCCCCAACAGTACAACTTTTAAAAAAAATATTTTTTAGTTGTAGGCAGACACAATACCTTTGTTTTTATTTATTTTTTTTATTTTTTTAAATATTTATTTTTTAGTTGTAGGTGGACACAATAGCTTTATTTTATTTATTTTTATGTGGTGCTGAGGATTGAACCCAGTGCCTCACCCATGCTAGGTGAGTGCTCTACCACTCAGCCACAACCACAGCCCCTAACAGTACAACTTTTTTAAGTCTGAAATTATATCATTAAAAAACATTATAAATAATTCTTAATCTGTGATTTTCAGTTTTAAGAAGTAAACTTCAGGGACTAGGATTGTGGCTCGGTGGTAGAGTGCTTGCCTCGCATGCATGAGGCACTGGGTTCGATCCTCAGCACTGCATAAAAATAAATAAATAAAATAAAGATATTGTGTCCATCTACAACTAAAAAAATATTTAAAAAAAGTAAACTTCAAAAGGCTAATTTGAAAGGTTCACTTGAGAGATTTCTAGTAAAGTGTTATCTTGAAGTTATTGGTACTGATTCAGGTATTATATCTGTCATATTGATAAAAATGTGTGTTTCTAAAATCAAGCACATCATAGAGATTTAGAAAAATATTAATTTTTAATATATGCCATCCAAGTGATATATTAGCACTAATTGCCATTAGTATTGTAAGAAAATTGTGAAATTTTGTATCTATTTTTTGTATGTCTTATATTGTTATATGTTTTTTCATTTTTGTGTCTTCATATGCAGAAAAAGTTTCACCCTTATCCATTCTT